>VZRL01003719.1:2821942-3025385 GCA_013397895.1 Origma solitaria | reverse complement strand
TTTTTTTTTTTTTTTGATAAACATTTTCATGTTTAGAGTCAATGCCATTTTTGGATCTTTCCAAAATTGAGGTTGCATTCTTTCATCTTGATTTGGTAGTTCAGACTGAACAGGGAGTCATTCCTTAGTTGTACTGGGGGTGTAATTTGCAGTGATATCAAAATAATCTTTATGCATAAAAGAGCCTCTCATTTACAAACAATACTTATTTTTACTCTTGGTGTCAGTATACACTTTTGGAGGGGATAGGAAATATGTTGACTACCCTCTGATTTGAAAAACAATGGGAAATGGGAGATTGAAGCTAATCCTTTCAAATAAAATGTAATAGATTGAGAGAAACATTTTATGCCTGGAGATCTGGAGAGCAAGGTTATTTATACTTTATGCACTGATGATCCACTTTGTCCACTTTAGCACATGGGCAACTCAGAAAAACACAGGTGATCTCATTAAGTTTTATTTAAGCGTGTGTGAATGTGAATAAATGTAAGTGTATGTATAATAAGTGAATAAGTGTATGTAAATGTGAATTTTTTTAAATTCAGGTTTTGATTTATTTTATTATTAAACAAAAAGCTAAAAATAAACAGTAAACGAATACAAAAATCTTTAAATCCAGTACAGTGTATATATATATATTATTGTATATTTTTTTAACCTGTGTAGGATCTCCCCTCTTTTGTCATCAATGTTAGTGCAAATAATTAGCAGAACTTCACACAGGCCACAGCTGTGTGCACGTAAAACTTTAAATGCCTGTTATGTGGGGTGGTACACATTTTTCCCTGCACATCGTATTATTTCATATCCCAAGCAAAATACAAAAATTGTCTAGTTAATATTTTGTTCTCTGGCGTCTGAGATACAAATTATTTTACTTTATTTTCCATGAACATGTAATAGTTACAACTAATACATACTGGTTTATAATAGAGTGGTTTTGCACTGTTATAATTGCATGTGCTCTGGGTGCTGTTGTAAAGTGCAGAACAATGTTTTAGCTATAGTATACCTAAAAACTAAGTATCATGAGTTACTATACATCCTCTTGTTATTTAAGAAAAGAGGTAAACAAATCTATGCTAAGAAAAGTACCTTGCCTGAAAATCACGGGCTGAGTTTAGGTATGGAAGAATAATGAAACTTAGGCAAAAACATAATTGCTAAAATTATTGGTACTACATTGAAACATGTTTATTTGTTCTGATTAATCTTTTAAGGCTTGCACTGGAGGTGGATGTTCAATAAGCGAAGCCAGCGCGGCTGTAACAGACGAGAGTACACCAGAAGGTGTTCCTGCTCCAAAAGCCCAGTCATACGCATCTGACTCCTTTAACATCTCATGGACTAAGCCTGAGTATCCGAATGGTAAGTGAACTCTTTTAGCCTCAAGTTAAAAAGATGATTAGTAAAGGTAAATTAATATTCTAAATGGCAGCTTATATGTGGTGCTTAATTTTTAATGATCATTTTAGCACATAAAATACCTGAGATAGTATCATTGTCTGCAGCTGGGAGATTGTGGTTTTCAGCCCATCGTGCGGTTTCAGTGGCTCAAAAGTGCTCCCTTTTGATAGTTCTTGTGTACTGCATCTCATTGTTTAATGTTTTCCAGGACAACTGAGCTGAGGAATAGGCACTCTTGGAGAATATCAGTCTAGGAGGTTAATTTCACCCTCCGATAAAACATTAATTTCTTTTACATTAATTGATATATAATAATAATTAGATTTGTGTCCTTCATACTTATCATAAAGTTGTACATTTCCATGGCTGTGAAAGTTAAACAATATACTTAATTTTGTTTAGAAATGTTTTCCATTATGAAATATCCATATGTAAAACTTTTAGAAAAAAATTGTTTTTCTAATGGGATTGCACAGTATCATTCACCTTGGAATTCACTCTGATTTTATTATCATGCATGTAACAGTTTAAATCACTGCAGAGGATGCGATGTTGGAATCACTGAATTCAAAGTATCAGAAATGTTTTTCTTCCTTGGCTCATGATATTGATAGATTTCAAAATATATAGTTGTTTCTCCCAGTGGTTTCACATTAATTTCATTTTGTCCTGCAAGTTTTTTCCTACTTTCAGTTGTGATAAAGCACATTCTACTTGTTCGGCTTCACTAAAGACATTTTAAATGATTCCCCAAAAGTGGTGATTGTATTCTGTAAGGTCTTACATTAAATTTAGAAAGAAATAAGAATATGTCATCTGTTAAATAATGTATTTGATAATTTATGGTTCTTTGTATGGAAGTCATTGTGGAAGATTTTGCCTCCTAGCCCCTTAGAAACTCTCTAACCCTGTTTCTTAAATCTCACCAGCATATGTGGCAAAGGCAAGGAGGCAGGAGAAAGGGGAAGGATAAGGGTTGAGAGGGGAGAAAACGGGGAAGAAGGTCATCTGTGTGGCTTAGTGCTAAAGTCTGAATAATTTTCACTAAGATAGGCTCTTTTTATAGTTTGTCTCAGGACTTGATCTTATTATCCTTGCATTGTGGAAAAAAATCCAAACAGCTTATAGAGTGGTTTAACTAATCAAATAAATATAAATATGTATGTCCATATATATTTATACATGCATATCAACATCCCAGGATAAAGACCTATTGTTTAATAAATAAATTTCCAAAAGCTTCCTTTAAAAGGAAGAGGAAATGGCCTCAAATTGTGCCAGGGAGGCTTAGACTGTGTATAAAGAAAAATTTCTCCCCATAAAGGGTTCCCAAGCACTGGAACAGGCTGCCCAGAGAAGTAGTTGAGTCACCATGCCTGAAGGTATTTAGAAGATGCGTAGATATAGCACTTTGGGACATGGGTTAGTGGTGGATTTGGCAGTGCTGAGTTAACAGTTGGACTCAATGATCTTCAAGGTTCTCTCCAACCTAAATGATTCTATGCTTTATCTAATAACATGTTTTCTCATTCTCCCATTTTCTATTTCCATCCTTTTTCCCTTAAAAAGAATTTTAAAAAAGCCCAACCGTGAATAAGCTCTAAAACTTTTGACTGAACAAGTGCTTAATCAGGAAGGTTTTCATTGTTCAGTGATTTTGTTTTGCTCATTCTCAACACATCTTTTGGGCTGCCTCGTGGCCAGGTCATTTATTATCTGTGTCTGTGTCAGTGTTTTAAAACTGTGTGAGAGGCTGAAAAATATCATCATCAAGACTAAAATTTGAGAAAGACCAGCAGAAGGTGCTTTCCCTAAAATCTTTTTACTTCAGCATTCTACTGGTGCATTATTCGTTTGTCTTTTTTCTTTTCTTTGTTTTTTTTTCAAAAGCAGAGAAACTGTTTCCTGCTTTTAACTAAATTTGTTCAAACTTGGTGCGTTTTAGGCAGCCAGGTGTAAGCAGTGCTTTTAAAAAATGCTGGGCTTGGCTTTGTTTCAGGTGGAAACCTTGGAATTACAAGGGTTTGCATATCATAGGTTGTCATCTCCTCGTTAGATCTCTGGTGCCATTCCTTGCTCTCGTGCCTCCTTTCCTCTGCTCCTGCATGACAGACGCTGCTGCTTCTTTCCATGGGCGGAGGAGGCTTAGCAGCTTCTAAAGGGTGTGTGTGCTGGCTGGGGTTTGGACAGCACAGACTTTGCTGCGCTCTCGTGATATACATGGGGTCCAGCTGCTTGCCATGAATTAGAATAAAGTTAAGGAGAATTGATGTGCTACCCTTGAGGCCAAAGGTGGCAAACAGGATTAAAGGCTACATGGCTTCTTGATAACGATGGCGCAATGAGGGGAATCAGGCTTTGGGGTAAGGGACCGTCTAGGCTCATGTTATCCAGATGTGGATATCAAACTTTGGGACTACACTTTTTGTTGCATTTAAGGCCAATTTACATTATTTTGTTGAAAAAAATTATTTCATAGAAAAATGGGACATTATACACCTAATTCTTTGTATAAAGTTCCTTCAGAAATATCATTTATGTACCAAGTAGAAAACAGACTTTTGTAAGATGGCATGTTGAATATATTTGAAATATGGACATTTTATTTTGTCATATTTTCAAATCAACAATAAAATGGTTGATGGGCACAGCCCGGATTCTGCCACTCTACACATACCTGTCCCATATGTAGGTAGATAGTATAAGCAATATTGACCATTTAGATGAGGGCAGTGTGTGGAGAGGCTTGTGAAATCATGTGTCATCAGATATTCTGTTTTGACCTTTCATTTTTCTAGTGGCCTTAATAAAAATGATCTCTTCAGAGCACATACATTATAATCTTGCTATGTAGCTCAAGATTCACTCTTTTAAAATCCTTTCACAAAAATGTGGCCTTTTCTCTTTTCACCATTGAAAATGTTCCTTAGATGGTAAATTCTCAAAAACTTCATTTTGTGTACACATCATAGATAAAACCAAGTCTTGATCTGGACTGTATCTTCCACGGCCATGTGGAATTTAATGGGAAATATCAGGTATGGTAAAAACTGATTTATAAAATTATTCAGTGAACTACGCCAGTACTTGTTCCTGCAAATCCTTGTGCTTATGAGAGATGACTGGTGTTTGTAGTCAGTGAAATTTATGTTGGTAAAAGTATGTTTGCTTAAGATTTGACCTCTAGATTGCACCTTAAGAGTAAAGTGCTTGTAGTACTTTGGATTCAAAACCTCTTTAATGTCTTGAATATCATTGACACTTTATATGGCCTCACCCAGAGAGGGGAAAGGAGGGAGAAAGACTGTATAGCTTTCTTCAATTTAATATGCATTCTTGGATTTCCTTTCAAAAGTGAAACATAATTGTATATGGACAATAGAGATTTTGTCTTCAGTGAAATCAAGATTTCACCTAGCTGCCTGGACTTAATAATTATGAAGAAACTGCATCTTTTCATGGTGACCACATGTTGCTCAGGAAGCCTTGTAAATCACAAAAATGTCCTATGGTCTTCAATATTTTATGCATGGTAAACTTCAATGTCTAGCAAGTTTCAAGAAGTTCATTCACTTTGGGCCAATTTTCAACTTTTTCTCTGTATGCTTTGAAAACCTGTACTGGTGAAATAGGGAGGCGAAGTTATTTATCCCTGGTAAAAAATAATTATTGCCTAATTTAGAAAAATGGCTTCACATTTTTGTGAAATGTACTTTTTTCCATTTGTTCTGAAATGTTCTTTTTTTCTTTCTTTTTGTACTGGAGTTTTCTCCATCAGTGTCCTACAAGGCAAAGGCAGAAGTAAAATCAAGAGATAATGGATCAGGTTCTTAGAGATGATGGTTCTCTGACAGTACTGGGAGAACCAACAAAAACTCACAGTGTTGAGCACCAAGCTGCTCCTCAAGTGTAGATGCTGCACAGTGCTGTGGCTTTAGGAACTCTTTAAAACATTAATGCCAAATGTTCTCATTATGATTCATGCTTTTCCCATAAGTATCAAAGGAATTAATAATGATTTGTCAGGCACTGATCTATGCTCTCTGGTGACCACTTACAAGACCCAAGGGAATGGCATAAAGCTGTCTCAGGAGAGGTTTAGGCTGCATATCAGGAGAAGGTTCTTCACCCAGAGGGTGGTTGGGCACTGAACAGGTCCCCCAGGGAAGCGGTCACAGCATCAGCCTGACAGAGTTCAAGAAGCGTTTGGACAATGCTCTCAGGCACATGGTGTGCCTCTTGGGGTGTCCTGCGCAGGGCTGGGAGTTGGACTCAATGATCCTTGTGGGTCCCTTCCAACACAGGTAATTCTATGATTCTATTATGTGATACTTTTAAGGGGTTAGTGCTACAGGTGTAGTAGATACTGAGTATCTCAGTGTTTGGAATTTTTCCCCTATAAAAATGTCCTTAATGCCAGCATTCACATTTTTCCTCTGAGATAAATAAAATATTTCTAAGTATATATCTATACATAAAAAATTTATTTATTTAATGTAGGACAAATATAAACCATTAATGTTACTGCTTCACAAGCAACTAGACACAGAACCACAAGGGATTTTTGCTTTAGGAAGCCTGTCAAATGTGATAAGATTGATAGTGTGAGATTTTCCAGGACTTCCTCCTACACACATCTCTGCTGTCTGCATTGAGTTTAGCCTCTCACTTTTCTAGAAGAGAAAAGAATTGAGGAGTGTGTGAATCACTTCACCATACTCAGCTCTGCGCTAGTTTAGCATATAAATCTTTTGAAGTAGAACTCTTCAGAGCTCAGCTGAAACAACTGTGTGTACACTTTTATTTACAAAACTGTTCTTCATTTAGTAGGGGGGAAAATATTTTTTCAATTTCAAACTGAATCTTCATCAAAGTAGTTTCAAAAAATCAAGTTTTCAGGGAAGGACTAGTGAACTGAGCTGTGTTTTTACAGTTAAATTTTTTTTCTACAATGGAAAGATTAGAAGGCATCCGTAGAACTAAAATCACTTCAAATGAATCCTATAATTTTGTGTTTGTTCGCCTTAAGATTTCTCATTGAAATAACTTTTAAAAAGGAAGAATATTCAGAAGTGAGAAAGATGGAAGAATAACCCTGAGAAAAAGTACTCCTTTGTGAGTGAGCTCAATTTCCAAAGTCTAAGCAAATCTGTAAAATTAAGTCTTTAGTTCATTAAATTCAAAACAATGTACAGGATTTTTTATCCTACCATGCACTTTTGGAAAAACAATGTTTTAGGATACCTTATAAATGAGACTGGCAATCACTTGCAAATTTTTAGTATTTGCCAGTTATACAAGAAGGACCAATCTTTCCTCTTTCTAAACATCTTGCTAATGTTTTTTTTTGAGTTTTCAAATATGTTTTCTTTCTGTAGATTGAATAGGCAAGGAGTAGTTTCCTTCAGGAATTTTCCTACAGCATATTCAGAAGGAAACAGTAATCATTACTATTTTGTTGTTTCATTTAGAAAAGTGGGTAAAATATTCCAACCACCCACTCCTACCCCAAATTAATGAAGCATCTAGTTTGTTGGCAAAATGCCAAAAATCTGAGCTTAATTATCATAAAGAATGAGTCTCAATAAGGTGTTTTGTGTCCCAAAATTACTTGTTACTGATTTATTCTAGTTATAGTACTACCCTGAGTTGTCCTTCCACATTTCAACTATATTACAGATTTTGTCTCTAAGTCAAAAGCTGTTAAGATGTGAGATGGTTTTGTCTGTCTTTCTTGTTTGAAAAACCATTTGCAGAGTAGGCCGTGAAACAGAATTGCCTCAGTTTTCCTCATTCCAAGGTGATGTTGGCTGCCGTTCAAAAACAAGTCTGTTAAGGGATATTTTTTGGAATAGTGTAATTGTTTTAAGACATGCAATCCGCTTGTGGGGTTTTCAACAGTTAAAGAAGGAAAAGTATGTTTCTTTTGGGTTTTGCATGCTCACTCACGCTAAACAGTATTTGCCTAATTGTAAACAGCTGGAAATACTATTACTACTACTGCCTTGATGTCTGTAACATTGGTTTTCTTCTAAATTCTATAGCTTTTGAGATACGGAGTTTTCTCCCATTGTTTTATAGGCATTATTACTAGCTATGGATTGTATATGGATGGTGTTCTGCTGCAAAATTCATCACAGCTAAGTTGTTATGCTCATGGACTTGCTCCTTGGAGTCTGCATTCTTTCAGAGTCCAGGCATGCACTGCAAAAGGTTGTGCTTTGGGTCCACTGGTGAGTACATTAATTTACATTCTGGAAGTGTAATAAATGTCAGATGACAGTGAATATCAGAGTAAATGGTGATGATTCACTCTGGGCAGTACTAACCCATCTGGCAAAATGTGACATTTAAGAAAAATCCTGTTTAAGAGCTGCTAAGGATTCAATAGGTCATTGTTAGGCACCATTCCAAAGTAGAGCACAGGTACAGTGAAGAAAGGCAAAAACGGAGGCTGAAACACACATTATTGAAATTAAATGGAGTTAATATGTTTGAAAGGTGCAGGTGTACTTTAACCAGATTTATAAGGATGTATATAAAGAAAGAGTTACTGTTCCAGTAATGAGGAAATTTCTAGCTGCCTGACTGAAAGGACTAAAGTTAATTTGCGAATTGCAGAAGCCAGAAGTGGCAACAGGAGCAAGGAAAATATGGTAATTCATAAATCTTTTGAATGCAAGTATGTGATCAAAATATTATACTGGACAGATTTTAACAGTCTTGTATAACACCCCTTTTTTCAGGACTTAAGAATACAAGAATGTTAAATTTGACGTGAAAAACAGACCTTCTGAAGCTTTTTTATTTTGTTAAAGGTTTTTTTATTTTGTCAAAGGTTTTTAAACATATAGCGAACTGATAAATCTAGTATAATTTCATAGTACTGTAGCTGATGAATTTACTGGAATCATATCTACTATGCTTGGCTTTGTTTTCAAGCATAACTGAAAAAGAAGCCTCTTTATTCTGGGATTTAGCATTTTGTTTAATTCAGCTTTATTTGTGGATTTTAAAATTTAATAAAAAGAAAAGGAAGAAAAAAGGGAAAAAATTGGAGGTTTTTGTGGTTTTCGTTCTATTTTTTCCATGCAATTGATTTTGTATCTGGAAAGAACTTCGAGGTTGTATTTTTATGGTATAATTTGTTAGCCACATTTCCAGTATTATTTCCAAGATCGCTTTCATTCAAATGCCAGTAACATTGTCTATCTGCAGAAAACAACCAGACTTTATAACCATTAAACATTTTATAGCTTGCTCTACTTTGAAGAATATTTACTCTTAAAAGCTTGAATGGCTTTTTTCCAGGTTTTCTTGTACATTCTTTGCAACTTCACATAAGCACCCCAAAAGCAGACCTTGTTTTAAGGTACTTGATGTGCAATAACCTAATCCATTGTGTTGGTAGTGATGTTTAAGGCAAGTCATTACCAAACTTTGCATACAGAATAAATATGTACCACTGTCCTATCAAATGGGCGTCAAGAGGAGAGAGAAGAACACCAGTAGTTAGGGTTTTCAAAAATATTTTTACTAGTCTTTTTTCACATCTGCACTGAACTACAGACTTGTACCTTGACTTTTGGAACAATTCAAAGGGGTTGCTGTAGCTGATATTCATCTGCAACCCATGATCAGTACACAAACTGTTTTCCGAAGCCAGTGATCCTTCTCTAATCACAGGAATTGAAGTACATCTTGATTTAGGCTCACCTAAGTGCTGCCAGGAGGTTAAAGCACTGGATCTTCATTTGATTTTTTTGGAAAGATTTTCATATCAATTATGGAGTAACTCCAGCATTTAAAAAACAAAAAAACAAAACAACAACAACAACAACAAAAACAAACAAAAAACCAAACAAAAAAACCCCAAACAACAACAACAAAAAAACCCACCAAAACCAAAAAACAAAAAAACCCAAATGTTCTACCTCTGCTCTAAATAGTATGGGAAACATCTCCCAGCAGTAAACTGATATGTTTCCAGCTATTTTTGTTGCTGGTCTTGTGCTTAATGTGCCCTAATCGATCAAGGAACATCACATGACATTTCCCTAAATATGGAATTTGTCCACCTTGTGTTCCTGAAGGTGGCTCTAAAGATCTTATTTAGTTATGAGTGCATTAGCTGTTATTCTATTTCAAAAACTTTTTTTTGTTTGGCTTAGGTAGTTTTTGTTTGACATTATTTTTCTGTGACTACGACTTATTTTCAAGTGAGATGCAAATTGTTAACATGTGAATTAAGAAAAGCTACATTTTAATCTCTTCTTATTAGGCCCCAGATACTGCTTTTGTCTGTTCTAATTGTTTGGTGTTTTTTCCTAAAGAGTGAAAAACAAGGATTATTATGAAATAGTGTAACCTCTAATAGCTTCTTTAGAGAAATTCAGGAGAACTAAAATTATACTAATCTTGAAATGTTAACTCTTGTAAATGTCTTATAAATAAATGAAAATGTTCAGTACTGAATATTTCTCATCTCAGCACATTGCCATTAAACTTAAATGTCGGGTTTTAGTTATATGTATGCTAGTATTTTCCCAATATTATAATGCCTATCCTATGACTTGGTGTCACTTATATTAAGTTATTAATAAACACATCTGAAAATATCACAGAATTGTGTATAAAGTTATGTTTAGAAAAATAAGTATGAAACAGGTTTTCTGTGCTGTATGTTTATATAGGATGTAATAAAGAAAAAGCTAAAGATGTCATACAGCTAGTGCAACTGTTAAGGATGTGATGCAGATTGCTACAAATTCATATTATTTTAAGATTTTTCAATGCTCTTCAATAGTAAAAAATAATTGTTATTAATTTCTTCATGTTTCTGATGTTTCTGATTACCTGCATTTAGCAGCACTTTACTGGAGATTATTTTGCTTAGAAAGCACAGTTTAGTCAAATACTTACATAAGAATGTTTTTGACTGAAATATACAAATAATCAATGTGGCACTGATCCAATAAATCTATGAAGTATTTGTTTATCTTTAAGCATGTACTTTATCCTGTTGACTTTACTGCAACTTATCACTTATTTTAAATATAACATAGTGCATAAAGATAGAAGCACATGTGACAGTGCTGATGAACATCAAAGATGTAGCCTGGCACATGTAAACAATAAGGTTTCCAATTTTTACATGCTAAAAAGTATAACATTCATGTTTCAAGGACGGAGAAAATATGTTTGGTTATTTAGATGACAGAGCAGGTGTGGCAGATTAAAAATAGCATTTATTAGCACTCCCATGAACCTGCAGCTGAGAGGCACTTACAAAGGTGTGAAACCATCTTGTACCTTAGAAAACACCAAATAAATAATGCATGAGAAACAAACTTGTTGCCATAAATAACATAATAGCAAATTATCTTGTTCCATAGCACTAAATGTTTACTATAAGTCATGAAATTTTACTGTGAAATTTCTATAATATTGAAAAAATATTTATTTACTTATATTACAAATCTTTCATATTCAGTACATTATCCAGCTCTTTTATATTTTATCTTCTCTTAAAGGTTTATTTTTATTGCCACTTAACTTTATTAGGTGAATGTAGAAGTTAATTCAGGGAGCAACCAATATTCCACACAGGATTCTTTTTTCTATCAAATATCTGTAATCACTCATTACAGTGTTTAAATGCATGTTCCATGCAGTCATCTTTTTAAATGAAGAAGCATAAAGTTATGTGGTCTCTATTACTGCCTTCTTTTCATATGCCAAGCTGAGATCATATATCCATGTGAGGTGCAACTGTGTTTTCGAAAAAATAATCCTTCATTCTTTTCCAGTATTTATTTCCTGTTTCTTACAGAAGTCTCTATTTAAGGTAGGTTAGTTGCTAGACAGCTTCAAACAAATGTAGATGAAAGCACAGAAACAATCTTAAAAATCAGGACACTAACAGTGTTAGTTACTTTTTTTTTTAATTAAGAAATACCTTTTCTTAAAATTTTGTGTCTCTCATTCCTTCTCTGTGACTATGGCACCAAATTTCCATCTCATGTTGAATTTACAGGTAGAAGCTCGGACCATTGAGGCTCCTCCTGAGGGAATGGTTGATGTATTTACTACTGTTGATGGGTCCGAAGAAGTTCAGTTAAAATGGCTTGCCCCGAATAAACCTAATGGAAAACTGACCTATACAGTCCTTGTCACTGGTCTCTTCTATGCTGATCAAGGTATTATTTTCCCTTTATAATAAGTCTAATAATAACGCTGATATTCCATTTTAAAAAAAAATTCCTTTAGCACTGAATTTTTCTACTTTTTTTTCCTCATGCCATTGATTATTTCAGATGTATCAATTTTATTCTTTAAGAACTGCTGCTTTGATTTATGGTGGCTTACATTTGTACAAACACATAAATTGGCAAATAAAGATAAGCTCTCTGCACTCATTTAGTCTCTAGATATACACACGGAGTCTTATCTTGCCACCTTCACTCAGATAAGGAAGCTATACTCACAAAATTTCGGTTGGTTTTGCTTATATAAGCCACTCATGAGAGCTATTCATAATGTGGTTGATCATGGGTATAATTTGAAGAAGAAAGAGAAAGAAACACAACTCTTTATTTCTGTATAATAAACAGTCTCACCATGTCATACAAAAGCCTAAAAAGTAAGAGTTCCCTCTTAAACCTTATTATATTGCAGGTTGCTCTTTTGCTTCCACCACTTTTTGTTATAGGTTGTTTGGTTTTTTTTTTTAATGTCTTTTAAACTTAAACATAGCAGTATGGTCTTGGGTTAAAATGTCGCTAATTCAGAGCAGGCAGAGTTAGCAATGTCACCCCTGTGTAAAAGGCTATCTAAGGCACTAAAGAAGGTAAATGGACATTTTCTCCAAATGTATTACAAAACATGCTTATTTTTTAGTTGAAAGGAGAATGCCGTGTCCTCTAATTATTATATAAATGTAAAATACTTGGGCAGTGAATAAAAATGATTGTTCACAAAATGAGTATGAGCATTTAATATGTCAATTTGAGCTATTAAGCATGCTCTAAGGTATAATAAATAATAAAATATTGTACACAAGTAGTGTTTATGAATTATACCTAACAATGTTGTCATTAATTTTTAGTGCGCTTTAAACAGCATGATTGACATTAGGCAACTATAAAAATGTTTTCTTATGAGTATGACATGAAATTGTGGTTGAAAATAACATTTGGATGGCATTTATTCCTTCTACGTACTGTACACAAATTTAATCAGTGTTGTAAATGCAGTAACAGATAGAGAATTGAATCACTGATGACTTCATAACTTGCCTCTTCTTTTCTGCTCAGAATGAGACGGTTTGTTGCTTCCAGTATTGGTGCTAAAGATAACATAGATGCTGTAAATTGCTGCCCTCTGTGAAGTAGTTAATAAATGAACTTGTTTGTGCTCTCTTTGGAGAAACGCGTTCACTGCGGAGGGTAACGCGTGGTAGGCAGTCTCAGCTGACCCCTCACAAAGGCTGTTGTGTCCCTTTTTTATGCAATGAAGGCTTTGATGTATTCTGCTGTGAAGCACTTGTAAGATTATGAGGAGAAGGAGTGATGATCAATTTGAAAAAAAGGAGCAACATTTTGGCTGGACCCGTGACAGCACAGCCATTTCCACTAAGGCAGTAGGGTGAATAATGCAAAAGCCATATTCCCCTTGTGTTTAATCTTGCATTGTTTTTGCAAAGAAAATTTCTGCTTGCTTTCTAAGTCATGTCATCCTCGGTTGTCATCCCGTCTCTCAAACCATCAAAACGGTATTAAATGTTGCAAAGCTGTGCAGCTAGAGAACTTTCAAAAGTCAGAACCCATTTGCAGAGCAGCCCTTGTAGAAAATGTATTCTGTTCTCGGCAGAATTTTCCTTCAGTTCTTTCCACTGAGAAGTTTACTGATTTCTCCCAGTGGAATCTGCTGGAATTTATCGGTTCATGGTTGGCAGTCACAGATTAAGGTAAATGTCGATCCGTAATGACCCTCTACATGTTAGTATTGCAGTAAAGCTGGGCTTTTATGTCAAAGATATCGGAGAGGGAGCTATTACACATGACAGGGGTGATCAAGGGACTCCAGACCAAGGCAAGCATTATTAAATATTGACTAGTTCTGTGATTTATGTAGAGCTGGAGGAAAAAAGTGACTTTTTAACCATTATATATTCTTCAGCAACGAAAACCAGCCATTTATCTCCTGCTGGTAATAAAGAACAGAGTGCCTGCATATTTTAGTGGAGGGAAAAGCTGGCCTTATAAATGAGATGGACTCTTTCATGATAACATTTCAGTTTGCTAATTGCCAAAAGCAAAACAGGCAAATTGGAAGCAATTATAAGAGTTGACTTAAAGCGCCTGCTATGTTAGTTCAACTCAGGAGAGCCGGGTGGTGGTGGAAGAATCATTGGGGAATGGAACCCAGAAAATTTCATTGCATTTGTTCATTGTTGCTGAAACTTTGCTTTGCAATGCTAAATAAGCAAAGAGTGTTTCCCCCCAGAAGTCAGAGCTCCAGCAATTGACATTTAAGCTGGCTGTTTTGGGGGTATGCAGGAAGGAAATTAAGCATTAATTCATCTAACTTATATAAGACATCATCTGTTCACAATATTTACACAAAGTTTATTGAATTGTCTGATGGCTAATTGGTATTTTCTTGACATAATGAGCAACTGTATTTCATCCTTTGCTGCAACGTCTGTTAAAGAGGCAGGGATTAAAATGTAGAAAGGGGAGAGGGAATTCACCTAGAAGGAGTGCATATAAACATCCAAATTGTTCCACTTACCACTCGAGTTGGTGGCCCACTCAGCAGTACCTTAAATGTCAGTTTGGGAAACAGTGACCACAATGATATTTTGTCATTTTTGTGTATGCATCTCTCAAATGAAAAATCTTTATTTAAAACTATTATCATTAATAAAAGCTCAAGCTTCTGGTAGAAATATGAGTGTTTAATAGACAAACATAATTTCCCAAACAGTGCAGTCACCTTATTATGAAGTAAAGGGAGATGTAGGAGATTTGGCTTGACTGTCTGGCCGAGGCATTCCAACCCATGACCTGTTTTTATTTCAAAGTAGGGATACTCAATGGGATACCCAATTACATAATGCTAAGAACTGCTTAAAAAAGCCTATCAGATAGGAAGAGTATTATGAAAAGAACGAAACACATTTTGGCGATACTTCTATAAAAACTTAGTAATTGTGTACTTTACTTAGATATCTGTTTCTAAGTGTAGTAGAATTAGAAAGGATTGATGTTAAAGGAACTTGAGTGAATATTTAAGCATCTCAGGACATGTTGCAGAGGTATCTATGATTTGATAATGTGGGGGTTACTGTGTTTGATCAGAGAATTGGATTCATTATATCAGTATCCTTTTCAACTGTAGCTTAACTCTGTGGGACCTAGAAGTTCTATGTTTGAATCTAATGTATCTCCCTGGCCTTTTTTTTAAAGTAAGAAATATTATGTTTTTGAGGGATGTACTTACGAGATACAGACTTTTTGAGGAGTGGAAATCCTTCTGCATAAGTATAGCCCCTGGACAGGGCAAAGGATCCCACTATGAGAGCGTGACTTTTTTCTAATGCACGTTGTATTTCTACATTTTTACACTGCCATCCCTAATGTATATTGTGAAACTCTGCTTGATATGTTGTTATCTTATCAGTGCCCTACTATAGCATATGGTATGTTGAGATAGCAGGTCAATGACATGGAAAGTGTTTAAAGAATGTGTAACTTAACACTTTCTCTGTCATGAACCTGTTATTCCAACACTGTAGAGACACCAGCTGATCTCATACTGAATATTCTATGGATGTCCCCAGGCTTTGCTCCTTTCCTTGTCCTGTGCCAAATCTTTCAAATTTCACATACCTATGTCTCTGTCTGACTGTCTTAATATTTTATTACACTGTTTTTCCACCAAATGGATCTGCCATTCGTCATGTTTGTTTGAGTTACCATATAACTTTGCATCCACCTGCTTCTAAAAATATGCACACCTCATAGCAATTCAAGTGAGCAGCCTGAGAGCTTCCATGTTATAATAAGTTGTATTTAATTCTAGACCTTTTTTTTTTTTAATTGGCGCCAGACCATCTTAAACAGTTTGCAAAAGATTTAAAGTTGCTGTGGGATTTTTTTTTTTGAATGGAGAATATTTATCCTCTTATAGTAAAAACAACAATACATCACTAAAGGATACATTGTAATGCATAGAATCAAGAGAAGAATGTTCTATTTGTAGTGTCTCTAAATTCCTGACTTTTGATTCCAATATAAATGTTTTGTAATGCATGTCCTGTTTTTCATTGCTGTTTAATTCTGTTACTGCTGATATTTTTTTTATTTTAAGATGATAGCATGGCAAGGTATTGGCAATAAGTGTGCACCTGGTTAACATTTATCAATAACCAAATTGAAAGTCAAGCAAATGCTATTATAAGCTGATGAGAAGGTCACTGCAAGTGTGAAATGTGGTCTGCGAATAGAGGAGGATACTTACAATGGATTTTTCCATGGTTTGCCCATGATTTAACAATGTATTCAAGGGAAAGATCTGTATCAGTTAGACTTTGTTTTTTAAATTCAACTCTTAATTTTTCTGCAAACCTTTCTCTGTGAAAGTACCTGTTAAAAAACAGGAAGGAGCTTTGTTGGGGGTGTTTCACCATTCTGGTCTATATAGGTATGTTCAGGTTTTCCAGAAAAGTATTTGTTTCCAGCAAACTGCATACAGACTTCAAATAGGATTTTAGAAATTGAGGGCTCTGTCCCAGTTCTCAGGCATCGTTGCTCGGGCTCAGTACAATGCAAAGACAGCATTGCTTTGCCTCAAGTAATTTAAGTCCTAGTATCTGCTTGGGAGCCTCAAAGAGGAATTTGCTTTGCAGTTGGTTAGTCCAAGCCATAAAATAATAATTCTACCATATCACAAACAGTTTTTCTGTCTTCAAGAGTAGAGTTCTTGTTATCTGATACACTCCCAATTCTCAGAGGACTCAAGGGGAAAGAAAGGTGATGGAATCAGGCTTACTTCCTCAAGTAGTTTCCTTATTCATCCCTATTTTTTCTCATGTTGGGTTAGACTGAGTACAGGGTCACTTTTAATTGTATCTGGGTATCTGAAATTAAGTTCCACGACAGGAAGAATCAGGTATTACCTCTTTTCCAGAGGAGAGATTTGGAGGAAACTCTTATCTTCCTACCTGTGTCAGATGACTGCATTAGCACAAAACTAATCCAAATCTGTAGCCCCCAAGATGTTGTGATGCATTTGAATGCAAGTTTGACCTAAAGAGAATCCTTAATTAACTGTATGTCCTTAGGGAGTTTCATAACACAAAGTTACAGGGTTATACTTGGAACTCTGTTGCTTATGAATGTAGAAATCAATCTGCGTTACTTTCAGTTTGGGATTTTGGTGGGGTTTTTTTCAATACTTACTGTAACTTCTCTTGATGATACCATCTCAGGTCCATACTTTTCAGCAAGGTAGTTCATTGGGTATGTTGTAAAGAAAAAATTATTCGTCTGCTTACTCTGCTTATTTGGAGAGGGCGTACCAGAAAGGTTCCTTGCAGCCCACTCATTCTCTTGGCAAAGTGGAGAATTCTGACAGGAGAATAGAGCATTAACAATCTGACTTTTGCATACATACATTAGAATGTTGTTCATCTAATCTCTTTAGTTTAATATTTACTATATATATGAATAAATGGTGTAAAACCCAGACCATCTATTCATTCAACTTCTATCAGACAGTTCCTCTTATAGTCTTGATTAGGCACAGTGCTTTCAGTACCCTCTCCAATCAGAAGTCAAAAAGAGAGTGGTGAAAATCAACCATGCAAAAAGCAATGACTGCTAGGCGAAGACACACCACCTGCAGATGGCAACAGAAAGTGGGGAAAAGAATGCTGAAGCCCCTTGAAGTTCCGAGCCAGTCTAGTGCTGAAGGCTTGAGAATGAGGAATGAAAATTATTACAAAATGCTTACCACCTCTGCACCAGAGAGATAACCTACTGGCTTCCAATGTGGGATACTTTTGTGAGAGCCCTTAGCTGCTTTTCCAAGCCAGCCTTTAAGGAGATTTTTCATATTTAGTCCCCTTCCTCTCTCATTTTGTCTCTCTCCTTAGTTCTAGCTACAGACCTCTGCAATAAAACTCACCAGTCCTGAAGATGTTTGAGGGGGAGAAAAGGGGATGCATAACCCATTTTCAAATAGCTATATTTAATCTGTTCACCAGAGCAGGAGTTAGGGGTATTTTGCCTTGTGATAGTATGGCATTTAAATTTTGATTTGCATGGCTAGAAAACTCATGGTTTTGCATGCACTTCAGGATAATTATTGAGTAATTTTTAGTCAAGCTTCAGTAGATTTTGAACAGCTTCACAATGCACCATCTACTAACATAATTCCCTTCAGCACCAGATATGCTATTCTTTTCTTTTCCTTAGTACAGGTGTCTCTGAGGAAAGCAAAATGAAAGTCACTCTCTAATTCCTACATCTGACCATTTCTGTGGTGAAGACTCTAGCATCAGACCACAGATGGTGTTTTAATTGATCTTCTGCATCACTCTATTCCCATAGTTATGTTTTTTGTCACATGTACATTGTCTATCTTGTACTTCATAATTTATTTGGTTTCATGTGGTAAAGCTGACATGAAGGGCTGAACTCCATTTCTGTGAGGAATGCATTCTCAATTCTTAACAGACTGGAATTCCTAGTGATTGCCTATAGCAGGATAGGCTCCAAGACTGTTTCTACTCCCTTGGAATAGTCTAGGGAATAATAGCAATCTTCTAGAGATGGCTCTGGTAAATAGTATTGAGTAAAAGGGAATTTGCCCATCAGTTTTCTTACAAAAGCAGTCTTTTAGTTAATGAATGTCTTCCAGAGTTTTTAACCCACATGAAGGCTAAGGAGGCTACATTGGCTACATGCTTAGGTATCTATGGTAAGTACTAAATTAAAAAAAAAAAAAAAAAGATTATGACGTTAAACACAAAATGATTAGTGTCAATGATATGACCCAAACAAGATACATGCAATCTGGCAAGAGCTTCCACAGACAAAGAAATTGGGTTTGAATATTTGTATGCATTGGCTTCAAACAAATACACTTCCCTTTAGAGACTGATGTAAAACCCATCTGTTTTCTCAGGTAGACAAAGCATGATGAAAACTGGGATTTTACAAGCCTTTGATGAAGTTTTTCTTTGCACATTATAAGGGGGAATCAAATTACGTTTTGACTATGTAAGATTCTTGTGTGAAACCAGAAAGATCACTGTGATAGGTCATCCTTTTATAGAGATGATTGTGTGCAGTTGATATGGCTCTTTGTGTTACCCTCCATGCTTTTGCCCTAAGTAGTCTAGAGGGAGGTGCTTTATAAGTACAACACATACTCACCTGAGTGATTCTGTGGTTCTTTCAATCTGCAAGTGCATCATTTATGACGCCTCATGAAAGGTGGCTGGAAAAACCCAAAGAATGTCTTATGTCAAACAAAAATCCTAGATCAAGTTTAGAGCTTCATTCCTTCCAAAGTATTACAACTAAATGTAATGGCATTTGACAGTATTGACCTTTTTTATATGACATCTTTTGGCTAACTCAGCATTCTGAAAAAATAAATAGTGTTCTCCCTTTGTGATTGAAAGGGTTAAATAGTACCAATTCATTACCACTCACAAAAGGATTTATTTTCTTCTCATAAATCAGTTTTATTCCACATTTTTATTATTCCCTTGGGTCAGCTGCTCCAATTGAAATCAATACAAGTGCAAGTGACACAATCAATCTAGATATTTGATTATGGATTTGAGACTCCAAGTTCTGCTCTGTGTGTTTAGCTAGTCTCCTTCTGATAGTGTCCCTGGAGAATGGAAAATTCTTATTGGCATCCATGAATTATGGGCATAGATTCAGAAACCAGATACTGTGATAATCTCCATTTATGTACTGCTGCAGCTAGAGAAAGAATGTTCTAACCATGGAGAAGCAAACTTGAAGATTTTAAAGCTAACTGTTCCTGAATTTTTTTTTCTGTGTATAAAATCCCTCATGAAATAAACTTGATAAAGTCTCATCTTTTGTCTATAAAACCCCTCAAACAAAATGGATGAAATCAATAATGATAGGCTCTGTCATCATCTTAAGATTGCAAGTGCAGAAAATACTTTTGCTATTTGATGTCTTGTGGACAATGTGATGTTTTGTCACTGGGAATCAACAACTGTGCTGGGACTCTTCCTCCTATTCATATCAAAATAACAGTGCTTGGACTGGAAACCTTTCTGAAATCCAGAGAATTTGGTTCTACTCATAGAATGCTTTCCAGAGTTTGGTTTAGGTCATGGGCTGAGTTCTTACCACATGTCTCTAAAACACTGAGTACAGTGGGCGGTGTGCAGGGTCCAGAACTGATGCCCCTTGGTGCTGTTGCAGAAAAATTGAGTTATGGTAGAGATGAATATAATTACAGGAGAGATTTAACACTATACTGAAAACACTGTTTTAAGTGAAAGGTCTAAATGAGACCGACTCGGTTGCAAGACTCATTAGAGGTTTCTGTGTTTATGAAAGAGTAATGAGAAAAACTAAAATAGTAATTCAAATCAAAAAGGTTTCTTCTTGGCAGCTTCAACAATTAAGGGATTTTTTTTTAGTTCAAAGCCTCATGGCACTGAACTGAAAACTCTGAAGGGTAGATGAGACCACACACCAAAGATTCTTTCCTGCCTGCCATCATGGCAAAGCCTAATCTTGGCGGCAGTCATTAACCATCCACGGGGTCTGTGCTAACGTTCTTATATGAGCTCTCTCATCAAGCTGGGGGCTTTATTCGTATTTCAGTCCGTAGAATTAATGAGCACATAAATGCACATTACTTAGTGTTTGTAATGCTAATAATCACTTATTTCTAGTGACAGGAACACGCTTTCATCATAATGATTACCCCTGCTTTGCCTTAGGGTTCTTGAAGTATTCTGCAAATTTTCATAGAGTCATATAACAGCTGAGGTCAGAGAGCACCTCTAGGGAACAACCAGTTCGAGCTCTCTTCTCCAAGCAGGGTTACTTGGAGCACATTGCCCAGGACAGTGTCCAGCTGGGTTTTGAGAATCACCAAAGCTGGAGACTGAGCAGCTTGTTCCAGCATTTGGCCAATGTCAAAGGAAAAAAGTTTTGTCTCATGTTTAGACAGAATTTCTTGTATTTCTTTTATTTACTCATTGCCTTTTGTTCTGTTGCTATATATTGCTGAGAAGTGTTTGGCTTCTTTTTTCCCTCATGACAGGTACTTACACACATCTTTAAGATCATGCCCCCTCTTCTGGAGGCTAAACAACCTCGGTCCTCTCAAACTCTCTTTGTGTGACAGATTCTTCAAGCCCTTAGTCATTTTTGCATGGACTCCACTCCAGTAAGTCCAGATCTATGTTGTACTGGGGATCCCAGGACAGGATGAGCTCTCCATATGTGTCTCACCAGGCTGAATAGAGAGGAGGAATCCCTTTCCAGTGTCAGTGGCAGACAGCATGCACATTCTATACATCTCAAAACACTCTAAGATAGCTCTACCAAATTTGAGTATGTTAGAAGCATTTTTGAGGGATGGTGTGAGTACCAGTCTGAAACTTCATATGGGTTTTGAGCTTTCAGATTTCTGCTCTATGTGCCAACACAGATTTTGGTCTTGTTCTTCAAATATTTTCCTGTTTTCAGTTTTAAAACTAAAGGTTTCTTTTAATTCCCTCTGAAAAAAGGAAAAAGATAGGGTTTTTCAATGCAGATAATTTGAAACTATTTTTATTTACAGGAAAATTAATATTTTTGATTCATAATTTTTCCAGTTTCCCACAATGCTTTTAAATTACCCATTTTGACTCATTCAGCAACTCCTCCTAACCCATGAGACTGAAAGTTTCATGTGCTAAGAGAGTCTTTTAGTTCTGTTCTCAGTTTGATGGACTGTGACCATGGTATGTCCATAGGAACAATACATCTGTCAGCTCAGGAGAAGGGGAACAAAGAGTGGCACAAGACATTGAGGCAAAGAATCAGCAGTGTGCTCATCTGAAAAAAAGAAAGAAAATAATAAAACAAACAAACAAAGAATCCTCCAAAATATAATGCCAAACATAAAAAACAACCTCGTCTCAAAACACAACCCCCCCTAACAGCTTGTTGAAAAGAGAGGTATGGCATCAAAGCCAAACTACTTCACGAGTTGTTATAACAATTGAGATGACAATTTGTTCATTACAATTCTTAGGAAAAGTGAGCCACCACTAATGTCAAGGAAATATTTTCAGCTAGTTTTCTATTTGGATAATCAAACTAATGGAAAGTGATGCTTTTTTAGTCTGAATACTGCATCAGAAACAGTGGGAAAGGGAGAAAGGCAGAAAAAAAAATCTTAGCTGGGAGGAAGGAGTAACTTTTGTGGTGGTTAATGAGGCTGAAGAATAGGCAAAACTAATGGACAAAAGAATGAGCTTAGACACAAAGAAGCGTGCATACCCCCGCCAAAGCTGGGGTGCCAAAGAGACACAAACTAGCATAGGGACTGAAACTGGTGACAATGAGGATGAGTTAAGTGAAAGAGGGCTGAAAAAGTGAGTTCTTGTTTCATTTTTATTTTGCTATTCTGGTGTGGCATTAACTTTTTCTGTGGCCCAAGAAGCAAGGCTTCACTTCTGTATGCTCACAGTCATATAAAGCAGGCAGAAAAACAACTGTGTTTGTGATAATTAGCTAACTATCTTGAGTTAACTAGTTTAGATAGTTAGCTATCTTTGGATAGAACCTCATTTGAACTGTTCTTTCAGCTGGATTTTTGCTACCTTTAGTCTTTGAATAGTCTTCTACAGTGGTAACAGTTCTGCTTCTGTCTTCTTGAATATTGTGGGGCAACATGTTCTCTAATGTAAAAAAAGTTATCAGGACAAAACGGAACTATATGTAAAGTATGGACAGGTATTAATCACAAATGCAGAGATACTAATAGAATTACTTGGTGTTTGCCCACACTTGTGAAATATGTGTCTTTCTCTGCTTAATACATAAAAAGGAAACATCTCAATTAATTACCTTTTTCCTTAAAAACATTAATTTTGGTCGAGATGGAAAGAATGCCTTTAAATGTGCCAAATTTTGGGGGGGGGGGAGATGACACATTCTTAAATGTGAGATGAATGTGTTTAGTTTGTATTATTTCTTTGCCATGAGAATGGTCTCATGTTGTACCATTTCCTGGGCTCCTCACAACCTTTGTCACATGAATAAGATATCAGAATGCTAATGACTAATATACAGTACTCTGTGTCTGCTGGTGCTATACTGTACTGCTGTGACCTTTGCAATATTATGTATTCTGATTGGCTGTGCATTTCACCTCTTCCCCACAAGTTAATAAGGCTGTAAAAAGGAGAGAACTTGAAATCGCCAGCCAGTCAAATTACAGAATATTGAAAAGGTCAGAGCAGTACAGCACACAGGAAAAAATTATGGAATATATGAGGCATTAAAATTCTTGTGACAATGATTATAACATGAATGGAAAAGGATACCCATTTATGTTATTTCAATCTAGTGAACCCCGTAGGATGATGGACCCAGGACAGCAGTAATTTACGCACCACTGGTTCACGGGAGCTTAATTCACCTATTTGCAGGGGTGCTCAGTAACAGGAATACACATCTGCTTGGGAGTCCCCTGCAAAGTGTCCACCCAAAACTATATTGAACCTTCAAATACAGATACTCACCAGCTAGAGTGCTCTTTGGGGCTTAGCGCTTTTAAACAGTGATTTTGAATGGAATATGTATTTTTGTGTCTTTTTAATGTAAGCATGTTTGATTCATTGACTTTGTTTCAAATGTACATCACCTTAAGTGTGTGTATGGATATTCTTTAGCCCTAGTTTCTTCATATGGATCTTTTCCTGAGAAATTGACATACTTTGATCTGGTATAAACTAGGAATAAACAGGGAACAGCAGAAGTATTTCTCAAATAGCAGCCTTAGTCAAAGACGTCCCTCAGATAATTTTGGGGAGATATGAAGAACTGAGCAGAAAGGATAGTAAAAGAACAAAACTATATCTATGCAAAAATATGGAAAGATTAAGGAGCTTGGGGAAGCCCTTTATGTCTGTAAAGGAATTATTTTTTTTTAAGAGGTTATAGAAAGCGGTGGCTCTGAGCCCTCTCCTGTCAGAATTCATCTTTTGGCACAGGTGTTTGCATTTCTTAAGTGTTGAAGGAAGTAGTAAGCCAGATCTAGGAGTTTGTTTTCTGCCCCTTTGGGTTGTTCATGTTAACAGAGTCGTGGGGGAATCTTGCTTGTTGGAGTGCTGGTGTCTATTCGTGGCAGGAATTACAAGGCGGAAATGAGGAGGTGCTCTGGTACAAACCATTTGTCTGGAGTAAAACAATGTCTCTCAGGACTTTGCCACTGTCTGAGGCAACTGCTCTTCAGATCTGCAGCAGGCTTGCTGGTGGGCTGCAGTAGGACTTGTGAGCAGCATGGAGAGGAAAACATATGAAAAATGGAAAAAGGGAGGCCTTATCCACTTATATTCAAATTGGGTCCGCTCTGAGGCAGTCTTGGCAGGAATGGCATGGGATGATATGACAGGGTTATCGCTGTATCGCTTTCTGTCAGGCTGAACCTGTGTGTCTGCATTTTCCAGCCCACTGAAAGCAAAGTTTAGGCAGTGAGAAGTGGCAAAGCTCCATATTGCAAGTCAGCCACAGCAAGACCTGCATTTTAAAAATGTTCTCCTAATATTTTACTTGCCAGCAGCAGAAAGTTCCTTGGCTGGGAATTGAATAAAACCCCTTTTGTCTATGTAAAATTTGTGTTAGGAAACTTGCAAGTACTCCTTAGCATTTTATTAGAAGCAATGAAAAATTTTGAACTGCTATGTTGTCTATCTCATTGTAAATTTGCAAGTTCATTTTTGAGCTGAATAAAATGGTTATATAATTACATACTTCTCCTAATTATTGAGTAATTATATACTTCTTATAATTGCCGAGTAATCACTCTGCTATAACTAGAATTTAATGTTACAACTAATTGTATAATTACTGTATATTAATGTTGTTATCCAGGCAACTTGGAATAGAGTGTTATCCTTTTAATTCATTTTCTGTTACTTAAAACTGTATTTTTAAAATATAGTATAGTTAGCCATTGGAAGAAAGATTAATAATGGAATAAAAATGTCAGCAGAGGAAGTACATGGTTTCCTTCCAGGCTCAGGTGGATGAAATTGAAACGTTAACAAGTGAAAACTCTAGTGTAGATAGAAAGGGTTTAATTTTCTCATGAATTTTGTATATATGAATTGCTATTAGGCAATCCACTTTTATGCTTGAGGTTTGAATCTATCCTGTGTACTGATCCATTGACACTGTATTTTAAAATTTTCCTGCAAATTGGGGGTGAAATGTTTGAAAAATGCACCATTTTTTAAATAGCCAGCTGAGTCCTTAAATGTTTCATGTCTCTGGGACCTTAAGAATGTGTATGTCACATGTTGTTGCATGAACTTCACAAATAATAAGCACAAACATCACAAGAACTGTGACAGATAATAGAAGTGTTCTTTGCTGGATTGTATATTCTCCCAAATCACACACAGGGGCTGTTTTACAAAGGTGCAGAAGGAGGGTTTGATACACAATTTAAAAGCTGAGATCAGGTAATGTTGATGCATTTTTCTAGTGCTGGTTGAGTAGCCTGGGTACATAGGAGTAATCTCAGACAAAAGAACTTTACTTCTGGAGGATTCTGCACGTGGAATGCGTAAAATGTGGTTGTCCTTCTTGCATGATAAGGAGCTTTGCCTCCATTGCTGTACCTAAAACAAGGTCTCTCAAGTAAACTTCAGTGAAATCCAAAATAAATCCATCTGGTTTCATGAAATCATCTTACCTTCACACTATTGTAGTCTGTTCGGGGGGTCTGGTGCTATAGCAGGGTGTAATCCAGGTAGAATTTGAGCAATGAGGAATTAGGCTACAAGGCAGATATATAAAAAAGAATTTTACAAAATTGTCCCCCTCCACAAAACCTCAGAAAATAAGCTCGTTGATGTTACCAGTAGAATAACTGAAAACACCAGTGCTGTTCCTGATCACCAAAATAAAGGAATGGCTCAGATTTGTGCTGTAAGTGAACCAGATTGTTCATAGGAATCCCAAAAATAGAGGAAAATCCAGATCACTCATCAGTGGTAAAATGTAATGTGAGCATGACTAAAATGTACTGCAAATGCACCTTAATGCACATCATAGAAATATGGAATATTTGAAAAACTCTTTCTGATTTGATAGCATTTCTGTTTTAATAGTTCAGTTGAAACTTGCATAAAAATGAGTAAGTCCAATGAGTTTCCCTTAAAAAATTAATTAAAAGATTAATTTTTCTAGGTTTTTTGTAATTCTGCCTTAGATTTTGTGGAGGACTCAGGTCTAAATATTGCATCTTCTAGCTGTGACAATGCCTTAATTAAATTATGATATTTTTATAGTTATAGTCTGTTTATTCTCATTCTCATACCTGTGGTCTTCGACTTGTGTGATTCTGCTGTTACTTGTAATACAGAATTTCCATTCTCCATGACTTCAATGTGAGAACTCTCCATGAATGGATGCTACCTCTAATAATAATCATTATAGCCCATCATATATCCAAAATATAGGATAATATTTAAATAAGCTCAGCTTGGCTCTCACATGTGTGACCGAAGTCTTCATTAAGTAAAAAAAAATGTTACTTGACATATAATTTTTTATTTTCTAGTCTTACTAGGTATTTTGGAAAGGTTTTAAATTTTTTTTTTTATTTTTGCGGGGTAGAATATTGTCTTATCTCAAGTTTGAGATCTTAAAAGGTTTGCAAAGGACACGTAGGTTGCTGTGGTGCCCTCTGATGATTTCATCTGATAAACTGAGTACTTTAAATCCTTGTTTTGTCTTTGAGAGGACTGCAGGCCATGCTGGAAAGCCTGTCTTACTGCAGATGGCTGTTTGTTATGCATGCAAAGGAATTACCTTATAAACTCCTAAGTTAACCATTTTTCTAGTGAATTCAAAAGGTTTTTCCAGTCTTTCATGGGCATAAGAATTATCATTAATGTTTGGAATCTGCAATTATCACACAACTGTTTTAGAGCTTCTGTTTGCAGTATATAGCAATCAGCTTTGCAACTGGTTGATTCATGTATTGGCTTGTTTATATTCCAAGATTTACAAGTACCACAAACTGTTGCAAAAGGAGGAGAAATTGTGAATAATATTTTTTCTTCCCAATAGACCAAAAATTTTTGTGTGTTACTGGTATAAATGGCAACTCTTCATTTGAGTAGAAATAAGACTTTGTTCATAAAGACAGTGAATTGTAGCAGATGCAAGGTCTAACATTTGTTCTTTCCCTCTCCCTCTTGTTTTTCCATAACAGATAATGCTAATTATTCTGTTGTAAATGATACTCGGATGTTGTGCAGCAGCAAGGAATTCAATGTATGGGTACCCATTAAAGGACTGATTCCATTTTCTAACTACACAGTACAAGTGAATGCGTCCAACAGCCAGGGCAGCTTGATAAGTGATGCTATAACCATGGTCATGCCTCCAGGAGGTAAGTATGAAAAAGTGCTTTTTCTGTGCATGTAACAATTACACAAACACTCTGTTCAACAAAACGTTATTTATTATCACAGCTGAGGACTGGAAGTTCAGAAGAATATGTTTGCATTTGTAGTTCTTACTCACAAAATTGTTCTTTCTGGCTTCTAATTTGTCACATTGTTCAATTTAAGAACTAGAGAATGAAAATACATAGTTGTGTAGTTAGCATATTATGAAGGTGAGAAGTGCATTATGTACTTCATTCTTTTTCTGTGAATCGTGGTGTATTCTGGCACAGACAGCTCATCTAGACCAAGAACATGGAGAGATTTACCTGCATTTTGTAATCTGTTTTAGAGTAAAAGTTGTAAGTGCTTACAAGGAGCACTTACTGGATAGACTCAGAAAATTTGTTTAATAATAGTAATAGAAACCATTGGAAATATATTGAACCAGAATCCACAAAATAGTGTAGCTGTAAGA
The DNA here is from genome assembly GCA_013397895.1 of Origma solitaria. NCBI lineage: Eukaryota > Metazoa > Chordata > Aves > Passeriformes > Acanthizidae > Origma > Origma solitaria. The sequence continues at coordinate 2,997,807 of VZRL01003719.1, read as the reverse complement.
AAGTCAATGACAATGTACTGATTTACAGCAAATGAAGCTCTAAGCCAGTCTGGATATTATCTTCATAACAATTTTAAATAAGAGAATTGAGCAAATATGACCTGAACATTTTGCAATGACTTGTTTTGTGGCTTTGTTTTTGTTTTGTTTTTGGTTTCTTTTCAAGAAATTTACATTTGTAGCTGATGGAGATATTTTGCTTTTGCATTTTCTTTTTATGGACACCCTAGGTAATTAGCTTTTGTTAAATAAAGGCCAATGGATACAATTAATTTAAGACAATTTTGAATTTTTAAGTGAGTCCAGAAAACCTTGGTTTTGAGAGATGTATAGGTGTAACCATTGAGCAAGAACAGAGTGACCTAAAATTTGAAAGTAAAAGAAAAGCAAAAAAAAAGGAAAGAAAAATCATAAACCTTACAGCTCAAAAACTCAGACTCAAAACAATTTGCTTGTAAACAGATGGATTGGGTTTGGAGACTTCAGAAAAGTGAGTAAACACAATACAGTTTGTATGGTGGATTACTGAGGACTAAGGAAAATGTCAATTGCCAGCACGTTTTATACTATTTCTATCTGATTGTCAAGTTGCACCTACTATTAACAAATGCACGTTCTCATATAATAATAAAACTGCATGATTTAAGACTGAGCAGTAAGACACTTAACTCCAGTGTCACATTTCAATTTTGTTTAGCAAAATTTGGTACTGAAAATTTCACCAAATGACAAAATAAAGGATCTTTAAAGATAAGCAAGGATGTGCTCAAGTTTATGACAGCCATTAAGATACACATTCTTTCATCATTAGATTGTTGTTGATTACAATTAGAAAACTTATAGCTTTGAAATTATCTTTTTTATGACCTTGTGGTAGTTTAAAAGCAATACCTCATTGGTTAAATAGGTTTTAGTTCATGCTTCCTTTTAGTTAATGATCTGAAAACATATTATCCTGATTTACACATAAAATCATGCTGAAAAGCATGTGGCATTCACTAGGATATGTGTGTTTAAGTAGAATTAAATTAGCAGTGAGAGTTATTAAAGAAATCTTCCATACTATTGTCCAGTGGACTGTGATCTGTAGAGAAATGAATAATAAATGAAGCAGTGCATATGAGAAGTGCTCTCTCACATGCTGTATTTTCACTCTATATGTACACATGTACAAACACATACGTGTGTATCCAGGACAATTTATGTTTGCTTTGCTATGATGTTTATTATAATGAGTCTTTGAATGTTATACAATTCCTTTGCATGCTAAATTATGAGTATAATGGTAATTTTACACTGGGCTGTATTCAGTGCATTCACAGTTTCTAAATCACTAAAAGAAATCTAGACACCACTAAAATAAGAAAGAATTTTATTTTTTACTTCAGTGGCCAAGATTTCATTTAGGCAGAAGTTTTGTTTGATCGAAAAGTAAAAAAGGTCTTATTATGTACAAAACCACAGCCTTTTAATATGTGTTAAAATGTAGCATTCTATTTTCAAGGCAAACAAAAAAATGCTATTTCAGAAATCTGCACTGTGGGGAGTAGTTCATGGAGCTTGATAGAAGATTGTCTGAGAGGGAGGGTGGTAGAGGACAAAGGAGTATTCGATTTTGAAGTTATTGCTGATTACTGTTTTCCGATTATGATACCATTTTTTTCCCAACATACATTTCTTTTGTTCTTTTTTTTTAAACTTTTAAACATATTGCACATAATACAAAACACACCAAATCCTTAGTGTTACCTGACTGAATATATCTTAATTTCTTATCAAGCTGATTTGCCATGCTTAAAGTCAATTCTTAAAAAAAAACTATCATAGAAATAATGAATTTATTTTATCTAAGCTCTCGACTAAAATTGCAGTGCAGGTTCAAGAGTTCTTGGAAAGATTAAAAAAATAAAAACTGAATCCAAATGTTAATCCATAAATATGAAACTTTCTTTTGACCCTTACCCTGTAGTGGTCTGGAGTTACTAATGGGGTTAGGATTTCAACTCTTAATGGGACTTGGTGCATTAGTGTTTGGTATGCATGGAATTCAGCATTCAGTTTAATAAGTGGTTGACATTGGTGATGTCCCTTAATTTGCTTAAATCTAATTGGCTCTTTTATCAGTCAAACCTGTATGGATTGGCAATTGATCAGAAAGGGTCAGCCATGACTGTGCATGTACTTAAATGCTGGAACCACCAGTTAAAGTCACTGTTGCATAATAAGAAGCTGAAACCATGAGAACAAATGATCTTCAGAGTCGGAAAGCAAAAGAAAGCGGAGAAGTTTTTCAGGATGTTCAAGTTCAGAACAAAGGCATTATGGAGTATATAAATTTTAAATACACTGCTTTTTGCCTCAAGACTTAAAGCTTTTTTTTTCCAGATGAACTGAAATCTTGTCTGAAAATGTCTTTGTTACATCAAAGAACTGCATAGAAAGCTAAAAGAGATGGAAGAAGCATAAAAGGGCATAGTTTAAAATGATTAGTGACAAATTTCATACCGCAGAGGTAGAAGTAAATTTTTTTGAGTTTTATATTTTTCCAAAAAGAATGAATTTGTTCTATTTATCTTGTCCTAAACTGCTTTGGTGGAAGCTGTAAAAAAATAATATACTAGCCAGTACTTCACATTTATTTGAGGATGCCAGCCAGTAAAAGATCTGGAAAACAAAATGTTTTAGAATTAATTTAATTAGATAAATGAATTGAAGTGATACAGGGGATGTAAAACTGCAAAATTCTGGGAGAAAACCTTCTGCACAGAGTTCTTGATTATACATTTTTTCTCCTCAGTGAGTGCTAATTCTGATGTAGTGGCACATAGAAGACCCCATTATTTTAGAATTGCTTTGTAGTAAGGGATGGTGAGCTAGCAGAAAGGAAATTTGCAATCACTGCTGATAATAGCTTATACTCTAGTTAAAGCCATTTATTCCCTTCCTCTGGCCACCAAAGCCTGAGTGTGGAAGGGAATGAGAAGAAGAGGGATTATGTTGAAAAAATAGGTACAGAAAGAAGGACAGGCTGCTGCTGAGATGGGAAGCAGGAAGGTGGAGGCTCAGTCTTCACCTGCAAAGCAGAGAAAAGGACTGGATTCCCAAGTCATGATAAGAGGTCTAAAGACTCTTGAGGATGACAATTCTGTATCACATTTCAGAGTTGTCTCCCTGTGGATTCTTATACTGGGGATTACAAACCATTAATGTGGTGCTGATTTATCTACAGAAAAGAGACTCAAAGAATTGATACATACTTCCTGCGTAAAACATAAAAGGAAAGAAACTCTGAAATTTGCCGAAGTAGTGAAGTGCCTCTTTAAACTCTGCCATAATTTATTAAGTAGGTTGTTTGATTATGTGCTCTGACCATGCTTTGTACAATATAGGAATGTCTAGCAGGGAAAGATGTAAGATTTTGCCTTGGACTCTTAAGGCCGTGCCCCTTACTGGTCCCTTGGTTCTGTATAGAATACTGCATGGGTTGTTCTCAGCAGCAAATCTTGAGCCTACATAGCTGTAGGCTCAAGTATTGTCCAATATCTACAGGAGACGGTGTCCTGCAACCAGAGGATTTCAGCCATTGTTGGTTTAAATCACAACACCTCCAAGACTGGATATTGAGCCTCATCATAGGACCACTGAGCTAATTATGTAAACAAGTAGGAACAACATCATACAACTTACATTCACATCTGAAAGCATTTGCTCATGCAAGTTGATCACTGAAGCCAGCAGGCCTCCTTAGAGGAATGAATATTCAATAGACAAAGCAAACTGATGTTAAGTCAGAATTATTTAGGAAGAAAAATCACATTTGAGTATGCTAGAATTTTCCCAGTGAGACAGATTTGTTTTCCCATTTTTCTTATTATCACATTGAGTCACACCATAAAATTTGTTTTGAAAGAATATCCTTTGCTTCACATTTCAGGTGTTTCTGAGACATCACTTGCTTTTGTCTCTTCTCCTTCTTCTCCTCTTCTCTTTCCCTTCTCTCTAGGCTAAAATTCAACAGGATTCTTTTGGTTCTATACGTTCTGTGTTAACAAAAGTTCTTAATGAAAAATTGTGACCATCTTTTCTAGAGGTAGTTGGAGAGACCAGGATATAGTAGGGAGGGGAAAAGAGCTCTCCCATCTCTGACCTAGCTAATCACAGTGTCAGTAGGAAGCTGTGTAAATTCTCCATCCCAGTTCCTTTTGTCCAGAAAGATGATTTCATGGGGATAGAAGGGGGGGGATTGCAAAAGTGCTTCTCTGGAAAACTGGGCGTTGTTCTACTGAAACAATAATTCTCTAATCTCTACAGTATTTAACTGATTGTCATTTTCGTTAGTGCTACTTTCTTCTTCTAGTCCCTTCTCCCAGGCTGTTCAGCACACCTTTCAGTGAGCTCATACTGTGTCCATTCTTGATTTTGGGTGGGTGTTTGGGGTGGCAAGAGATGAGAGAAGTAAGTCTCATTCCTGAGCAGTTGTGTCTTCAGGCTGTGGCAATGGGAGGCACAGAGGTACCTAACTCCACTCATCATAAATGTGCCTTTAAATTGATTCTTACTGTGAGTCTCTACTCTTAAAACTGGGGTGTTTTGCCAGCAGGCAATGACACTCCAACTATGTCCTTTTTTTCTGATTGCCTCCTTCTCTTACTTAGCCTTTACACCCTGTGCTTTTGGGCCGGGCAGATCTCCCACAGTTCCATCTGTGCTCTTTCCGTGCTCCAGACCTGTATTTATCACCTGTATTTATCAGCTCTTTGGTTACTTTGTCTCTTCTAGAGCAGCACGAAACAGCTGGCACAAGAAGATCCAACCAGTAATTTTAGTTGCCCAGAAGAACGTGGACGTGTTTGCTTGCTTAGGGAGTGCCAGATGAGACAGGGAAAACTGTGCAACAGCTAATTGATCATCTATAAGCAGGCAATTAACCTCGATGAAGAGGGCTCACTCAGGTCTTTCCAAAACCTTAACCCTAGCATGAGATCCAGTCTGTATTTAAGACCTCCTAGAAATCTGTGTTAGAGAAGATTTCATGCTGAAAAACTGCAGCATAATCGTACTTCAGAAAAACAAAAGCACATATAAAAATGGGGGGAAATGAGCAGTTGTGGAATTTAGAGGTAGATAATTATTTAAAATTATTGCCTACCATCACATTAACCTATTTCAGACCAATTTCAGTTGTACACAAAAAAGGACACAATTTAGATAAAGTGTGCAATTTTTATATAATCTCAGGTTTATTCAAATTTGTGGTTTTTTTACTTTTGATTTTTCTTTTCATTCTGAGCAAATCTGAACTAGATATTTCAGTACTGTAACTAAAGTCAGCATTTTTTATGTGATGAGTTAGGTTCTGTTGAAGGAATTCTACAGTAAAATTATGTTGAAATTCCTGGTGAAAATGTAGGGACAGCCTTTGAAAAATCACACCATGAATTTTGTTTTTAGAACCATTTTCCAGATATATATTATTACTAGGAGTCGGATCAATTTTTGTGTTACTTTGCTGCTATGATTTGTACTGCTTTTCTAAAAAGCTCATATTTTGATACTTGATATTTTTGACAACTGCCCCTATAGTTTTTGGAATAAAATTTCATTTTCATTGCCTGTCAGCAAAGGCAAATATCTGTGAGTTGTTGGCTTGTTGGGATTTTTTTGGTCATATTGTTCTGTATTTTCTGCACTTGAAACATCTAGATTATGGAAGTTAGCCAGCTGATGATAAAGTTTTTGAGTCAAGTGGCAAAGTCTGAAGGTTTAAGCCACTTCGCACAGTTCAGGAAATTTTGAAGTTCCTCTGCCTTCAATGAACTCTGTAGACCTCCTGCAAAGTTCTGTCACCCTGTTGCGTATTCGTCACATTTCCATACTTGGGGAAAAAAAGCTTCATGGGGGGAAAAAATCAAAGTTTCTTTTAAGAGCTTGCTGAGATTTAAATGGAGAGGGAATCAAATCCCTGTTATTTTCCTCTGTTTTGCTAGGGACAAAATCAGAGATGACTTTTCTTAAACATCATAACCATAAAAGTGCTTTTGATTTTTTTGCTGGTTCTATATACAGTTAGAAATTACTCTAACTCCATTTTGGGAGTTGGGAAAAAGATCTGAAATAGAATTTAAAAAATCTGAAACTTTCTATCTGAAATCTTAAGGCACTTTGCAGACTAAAATATTTTTCCTCCATATAGTTAATTACTTGTTCTGATAGTGTTTTAAGTTTGACTTTTCCCTACTTTTTCTTAGCGTAGTACTCATTATTCTGTTACATCTCTGCAGTTATCTTTAGGTTAGTTGGCTGAGTACCTAAGGAGAAATAAGCTTCTCTGTAAAGGCAGAAAGGGAGAAAATGGAAGTTGAGTGAGAATCACTAACTAGAGTCACTCACCACTTCTATGGTGCTCCCATAATGCAGTGTTGGCGCATGCTACCCTCTTTCTTACAACAAAGGCAGCTATAAGAGTCTATAGGCCTTAGTGATTGATTCCTGGCATTCAACAGCTTTTTCCTCACTGTTCTTTTCTTTCTGAATGTTATTTTTTTGTTTGCACGCATGTGCAGATGCATACACACACAAATGTATATAATATATTAGTATATGCATGTTCATGTACACATGATTGCTTTCTGTCTTTATTTATGTTTGGATCTCTGTGCAGATCATGCTTATTTCTCTGACAAAGAAACACTATGCTCTTAGATTAATTCAAGCTGAGTAAAATGAGAAAGGGAACTAATGTATTTCATATTACAGGGGGATATGTCCAGTATTGAATTATATTAATCCTTAGTCTTTGTATACTATTGTATACTATTTAGTTCTATGATTTTTACAAATATGTCAGCCAATTCAGATTTTCAGTAGGCTTCTCAAGTGACTGAGGATTGCTATTCCTGTTTTACAGATAGCAAGAAAGGGAGGCATGTGTGGAAAGTAAAAGAAAATTTTATATTCCTCCTCATGCTGGAGAACATAATATAAATGTCACAAAGTTTGTCAGCCTTTCCTCTTGTCTCCTAGCTTAGGCTGGGGGAATGCCTCTCTGTGAAAGGTGTCATCTTAGTGTAATGCAGCCAATGTGTACAGAGAAAATATGTGCATTCAGCTTGACCAATTTTAGGTTGTCTAAACATTTCTAATAATACATATATAAAGAAAAGAAGTTGAATAACTGAAGAGATGGCATTAGAGGAAGAAAAAAAATATTTATCTTTTCTCTGATTTTCCATACATTGAAGTTGTGAGTGCTCTTACATACTAAGTAGTCTGTTTGAGAGGGTTATTCATAAGAAATTGATACTGCTGTCCAAGATGCTCAACTGATGGTCGTAATCTGAATTAATCAGCTGTAAATTTTCTGTGTTGAGGATTTAGCCCTATGTTTTAAAAATGAATGAAGGAGAGGAAGTTTCCCTGGCTCTTTACTTTTTGTCAAATGACTGAAGAAAATCTGTATTTTAGAGAGAAAGTATGCCAAGGTATTTGCCTTACCTCAACCTATAAGGAGTAGTACATGTATTTTGGGGTAAAAAGTCTGAAATGTCTTGTGGCACATAAGGCAAAACACATTCAGCCTGGTTTGGGTTTGAATAAAGCATGATGGTGTTACAAAGACTTTTAATCAATTAGGCTGCTTGATTTTGAGCAAGATGACTGTAGTCAAGGTCTTTTCAGTAAAAATACTTGTGAACGGGTTGTTCATTGTTGTATATGGACACACTACCACCAATTCCAGTGGATTTATGTGTTCTTCAGTATTATCTAAGGAAATGAAACCCAGAGATAACTCATATAAATGGTTTATTTGTTAAAAGTGTCTAGAACAGGGCATTAACTGATGAGTAGCTACTTAATAATGTTGTATGAACATTCCTGTGTGGATAGCTTGGCTGTAAAATGTTGTAATCCTTTTACCCTATTCATCAGAGAAGTCAACTGTTTATTTGAACAGATTATTTCTTTGTGGGAATAGTCTTGTCTGAATTGCTTTTTATTCACCTTAAATATTTTGCTTCAGTATAAAACACCTAGATCACGTTTCTGTCAATTGAAATGCCATTTTTAGTGGGGAGCCAATCCATAAAAGAGTCAGGGATTTTTGTCACAGTTAGGTGGAATGAAGGTGTTGCCTTTCATATTCTTTTGTAGCTTATCTCTGTAAGAGTACTGGCTGATAAAAAGAGGAGATCTGGATTATTCATCCATGTCCCAGCTGCTGGGCAGTGCACTAACATCTGGGTTCATAAGCAGGGAATGCAGAATACTGTCCATCTATCCTGGTGAAACTGCTGTTGTGCGTAGGAGGAGGTCTTACTTATTGGGGGAAAAGACAGAGTAGGTGCTGTTGTAATGCAGGGCTGAGGTGGGGGTGAAGCTATGTGCATGGCAGCCGCACAGAGGGCAGGAGGAGAAGGTGCTGAGTTCTGGGCATTCATGGATCTCAATGTATGTTGTTCTTCCATGCTGATACTCAGTGTGAGCATCAGAATGTGATCCTATTTCTATCTTCTGATACAACTTAATTTATTGATACTGCAGCTGCTGGGCAGGACTGTAATGTGAAGTGACAGCCATAGCATTGCAGTTGGCATTTGGAGAAGTGATAAGAATTCTTGTTTACTCTGTAAATGTGGTAGTCCAGATTTGTGGACCTTGGCCTCCTGTGTTACATAAGAGAATAATACACACTGTTTTGTTGTTATTTTTCCTAATTATAACAGTTTTATTTCCAGAACTAAATTTTTGATTCTTCTCTTTTCCATTGTGTGGGTTACACCCCGGACAGTTTTGCACGTTGATCAACGGCAGGATTTGGTTATATAGAAAAAAACACTCCATACTAGTAATGATGACAGGTACAATTAAATTAATTCTTTGCTGTCTCCTTTGATGTACACAGATTTTCCCCATTAATGTTGATGGACTTCAGAGTCACAAGCACATGTTGGGGGTGGGAGGGAGTAAGCCCCTGAATGTTGTATTTTGCTCTTTGTGGAGCTGACTAGATCACTTTATGTTTAAATGTAAGGAAAGCTGCTGACAGTTTTGATATATTAAATTATAACTGAGAACTAATTCAAGGATCAAAGATGCTCTTTGGGAGACATCCCTTTACTGGTAGGAAAAATCATTACCTTTTTTCCCAGTCTCTTGTATTTGCACTGTATGTCTTGGAAATATCATTCCCTACAGTTTCTGAATCTTGATGTTTAATTTAACGCAAAGGTCTTTGAGCAGCACAGTGGGAGGGGGGCTTCTGTTAGTGAAACCTCGTAGAAGGAAATTGAAATGTACATGTTTTTTCTCATTTATCAAAGAAGTGCAAAAATCTAAACTGACATTTTATATCAAATGAATTATGAACTGTGTACCTCGTACCTAAGGGAACAACAACTAAATTAGACTTTTGTTAAAAAGAGAGAGAGAGAATAAAAATAGGCTTTTAATAAAATATACAGTCATTTTTGGTATTTTGTCTGAATCTGACATATACTGTACTTTGCAGAAGAAAACTAGAGAGTATAGGCTACTTCAAAGTCTGTATGCTTTGAATGCCACAGAGTGAATTGAGAAGCAGGTTAAGATGACACACAACCCAGAGTTTCTACTTAATAGATATTGTTGCTTTGATATTTTTGTTTTCAGCCTTGTCCAACTCAGGTGAACAGGAAAAGATAATATGATTTTTAATAGCATGAGGATTGGAGCAAAGTAGTATATAGTTTGTTAGAGATTTTTTTTGTTTTGTTTTTTTTTTTGTTAGTTGGTTTTTTTTAACTTCAGTTTGTAAGAATGTGGTTGCTACTGAAACAGACTTCCAGGAAGCAAAATTTTAGAAGACACTTGATGGAAACTTAAGAAGTAAATTTTCAAAGAGTTATGTACTCCTTATTCTACCAGCATGACTTATACTGTCTTTGGGTGAGCAACATTTCTTACAAGCAAAGACATGACTTCCAGTCTGTAAAGTTAGAGGTTTTGACTCGTTTTGACAATGAGTCAAAGTCTTTTTGTGATTACCATATATATCATAAAGAATTAAGTAGTAGCTGTGAACATAAGCCAGCTCTGTGTTGCCTTGATTATTAAGAGCAGAAACTTTGAGGGAACCTCTTTTCCTCCTCCTTTTGCAAGTAAGGGAAGAATTTTAGAGGGAGAAAGTCTCTCCTGGCCGCAGTTTTTTTGTGGCCAAAAGGTAGCCCAGTCACCTGGATCTCACAGATACCTGTAGGATATTCAGGATATAATAAGACTGCACCACCCACTGTGCGTAGTGGCTCCCTAACAGCAGCTAATCTGTCATCTTGTCAGATCCATTTTCTATTTATGGGCACTCTCAAGCTTGGTTTCCATCAGAAATGGTAGTATTTCATACCATCCATTATGTACTGCAGAGAAATTTATGCATTAAAAATAACTGCAGGTAACCTTATTGCAGAACTAATTTATTTGCATGTGTGCATTGTTCTCCAGTCTGTACATATAGGGATATATAAACTGAGGCTTCTCTCAAAATGCACATCATCTGGTAACACTAGATTTTCCTACCAGCAGGATAGACTGTTCTTTAATAGTCCACCAGCACATCCATACTGCAGGAGTGCAGCATGAAGGGACTTCTTATTTAATAAGACTTCTTATTTAATGAGAACATTCACATATTTTACAGTATATGTGTCCAGTCTCATTTTCTTTAGCATTCAGTTGATGTTGCTGTATTTTCCTAGTTTCTTTTGCCGTGTTGAATGGAGATGCAGAATCATAGAATCATTTAGGTTGGAAAAGACCTTTAAGATCACCAAGACCAGCCATTAACCTACCATGACCAGGTCCACCACTAATCCATGTCCTTAAGCACCACATCTGCATGTCTTTTAAATACCTCCAGGGATGGTGACTCCACCTCTTCCCTGGGCAGTCTCCTCCAATGCTTGGCAGCCCTGTGTATAGCTAATAACCATTTGCAGAAGCCGTGTCCACTTGTTCAAGTAGAATGGTGCTTTCTGGTTTTGAGTATCTTGTGTTATCCTTTTTCCTCCAGTCATGGAATAAATAAATATTAAAAATTAATTTTTAACAGGTTATGTTTCAGAATGATGCATAAGCTTCTTGTAACATCACGACCTCTGTGCCTTTTCTGTTTTCTTTTATCTTTCTTCTATGATGTTAGATTCCCCTTCAGAGAATTATTAGGCTGAAAAAGAGTTAATTGGGAAATCAGCTCATGCCATCTTCTTTCCTCAAAACTGTAAATTATCTCATTTCTGGTAAACGCTTATTTAGTTTGATGGAGATTTGAAAACTTTCTTGCAGAAGTTTAATCCCATTGCTGTGTGTCCTGGGAAATATTCTCTGTCTTTGCAAAACTTCTGCGAAGTTGAAGATTCCTGTATGTCTGTCCCTTGCTACTCTTTAAGCTACATAGGTTTAAACTTTCTTCCCTGGGCTTTTCCCAACCATGAGTGATAAAATTTGATTTTTTTTGGTTGCTTTTGGGAAGTCTCTGGATTTCCAGAACTATCTAAGAGCTGTTTACTTTGAAACAAGAAGCAACATGTTTAAAAGTCAGCCTGCAGTTCTCTGAAGTACCACCAACATTATGAGAGAAATTTTAGTTTAGCCAGCAATCAAAAGACTCTCACCAGAGATGTTTCCATCAGTGTGGAGGGTACCATGCCTGCCTCTGGTTATAGCTCTCTATGCCAGTTATTAATTGTGAAGAAAGCTGTAAGATTTTGAAGATGAGGTCAAATTCTTTCACCTTTTTCTTTTAAAAAAACAAACAAAAGAACCCAAACCGCTAAAAAACCAACTACTACTACTACTAATAATCACAATCCCAAAAAACCTCCTGAACTTAATCTCTACAGCTGCTTCATGCAGGAAACCAAAGTTGTTGCATGAAGATAGACAGGATCTTGTTCCTTCTGCTCTTGCCACATCTGTCCCCCTAAGTTAAAACAGACAGATCTGATAGTTTCCTAAAGCTATTTCACAGAGATAATTTCATTTTACAGTGGCCAGAGTCACAATTAACCAGCAGGAGCTGTTTGTTTAATTGCAGTTTCTGCCTGATTTTGTAATACTGTTCCTTATGGTTTCTCCTCATAGTATTTAAAAAAAATTAATTTTGTTATATGACAGTTATTGGCTAGCCATCCTTTTAAACAGTCTGATGAATAATTAGTTTTACTGGGCAGTTATAAATTCTAGCCAATGTCCTTAGTACAGGTATTAAAATCATTAATCATTCAGCTAATTGCTTATTGGCATTCCTTTGTAGCTTTTAGAGTTTTGTAAAGTTCTTGCTGAGTAAGATGGACAAACTTCCACCTAACATGAGGAAAGAAGGCAGGTTACTTCTTATGTAAAGGTGAGGTGACAAATCTATACGATACTTTTATAGTGTTGACTTCAGTAAAACGGAACACTTAGGAAAGGAACATCTCTTACACATATTTTTACTTGAGACTCAGACCCAGGTTGCAGGTGTTGAAATTGTACATGAAGGAAAGCTCATTAAAAGGAGGGGAAGGTCTGACTGTTTAGTTTGTTTCGTTTAGTTTGTTTTGTTGGTTGTTTTTTTTCTAGAACTATGTTAATGAGGAATAAGTAAGCCTGCTTTGGGATTTCAAAAGACAGTTGTCTTAAACTTTGGGTCTACAAGTCATGGAGTAAAGCCCAAGTTGATTTTTAGGGCCCTACTAAAATTATGCTTTGCACCTTACAATACCAAATAGTGAAAATGCAGAAAAATCTGCAGTTAGGGCTTACACACTCAATCCAGATAAAGATAAATTTTAGATTTTTTTTCAAACATCTAATTTTTCTGAGTCATATTGTGCCATAGAAGTAATATTACAGATTAATGCTAAAAGTAAATAGATTGAAAAGCCACTCCTTTTCAAATGAACTTACTATTACAGCAGAGAGCAGATGTATAAAACAGGATAGATCATGAAAAAAGAACAAGATATTTCTGTACCCTGTCTACGTTATACTTCTGAAAAGAAAACTTTTCTAAAATGAGGTGTGAAAAAGTTTGGATTTACCTGTAGGTTCACAAAGGCTTTAAGCTATTCCTTTATGTCTGTTTGCTTTTTCCCAAAACACAGCTTCCTTTCTTCCCAAGACAAATGTGCCAGAGAGGGGAAAGCAAGAGGGCCACCATGAATCTTCAACATTGTACGTGCAAAGATGTGTGTTGAGTAAGGGTGTGTTGTCCTTGGTATACGTATTGTTAGATGGAACTATATCTGTAACTGAAAACATCCGGCAATGAAATGATAAAATTAGAAAGAAAATCCAAGAATGTTTGTGCATTCTCCAGTCATTGGGTGGGTGAAAAACAACATGGTTGCACACATATATATTAAATGAAAAAATCAAGAACAGCTGCTTATATTTGCTATATGCTGAGAGGGAAAAATAATGGGGAAAAAGAGTTAAAAGCCAAACCAAAGTAAACTCCAATGAACCTATGAAGATAAAAAAACCCCAGTCTTCTGTTCTGCCAAGACATAAAGGTTTATAACTAGCATGCTGTTCTAGTGATGACATATGGCCCAGCATTGTAGCCTGTCTTTCTCTGAAATGAAACTAAAACACATGCCCAAGCTGAGAAGTATGGGGAGTGCAATGACTGGAATTATTTGAACTGGGCAAACCACTAGATAACAGGCAAACCTGAGAAAATCAGAAGAAACTGATGTAAACATGCAGAACATATTGTCATAAAAAGTGCCATAATGAGATGATTTCAGTGTGGGCACCTACAATTGAAAATTAATCAGGAGTACCTAAACGAGCACTACAATGAGGTAAAGAAATGGGGTTTGTGAATTGAACCTGGAAAAGAGGAAGAGTAGTCATGACAGGGCAAGACACTCATCTAAAGGCAGTCTGACTGGAACTTTTCCTTGCTGTTTTCATACAAATGGTGGAGAGCCTATTTTCCTCCTCCCCTGTAGTTAAATACCTGAAGTTATCATTTGCATCCATGTGTGTGAAATATCTTTTGATAGGATACAAATGCTGAATATTTTATATATGCAGATTGTAGAGTTACATATTCAGAGCTCCAAACTCTTCTAGCTGCCTGTCTGGAGATGTTATGGATACATTGGGGTCAGTATATCTGACCACTGTTAAACATGGTGACTCTTCAAAGTTGGTGTGAGTTTGAACCAATTCGATAGATATGTAATCAAGCTCTACTGACTTTTCTTCTGCTTATAAAAGATTAATAATGGAGACATTTTTATAACTAAATAATCATTTATTTTCCTAATAGTAGTTCACCTTTTTATAGTCCTACTCAAAGTTGTCTACTTTCAGAAAATTTACATTTCAGATAAATCCTTATGATAAATACAATGAATACCTCTCAAAAAAAAAGCTTTACACATTTAATCATAATCAATTCACACAATGCTTGCTGTCCTAAAATAAACAAATACTTAGAAAGCTGACTGTTATTGCATATGTTGTTTAAGATAAAGAAATTGAGGCAAAAAGTTGAAATACTTTACAAAGGCTGCTTAGCACATTACTGGCTGAAGAGGGATCAGATCTTTTTCAATCCATCTGCATGTACCTGAGTATCTGGAATACAATATATCATTGTCATCTTGAAACAGTCTTTAGTTTTTATTGTTTTGTGGAACTATTTGTTAATTATTTGATTAGAATTGACATCTGATTAAATATTTTATTCTGACTTTGTAGTCTCTTCATATACAAAGCATGACTTTCTGCCCTGCTAAGGGAGGATTTACTGGGCTAGATGTTGATTCAGTAGGTTGCAAGTGGAGTGCTTGCCCCCTGAGGGTCATATTAAAGCTCGAGGGGAGTTTTTTGAGCAACACTGCATCTTAAAGACAATATATCAAGCTGATAGATACATGGCTCTTCTGTTGAGAAATACACAGTAGAGTTATTGCTTGTTGCTGGTTATTACTTGGGTAGTAAGGAGCCTCTCGGGAATATGGATTGGATAAAAAGGGTTAAGCTGGGGGAAATGTTACACTGAAGACCTTGGTGATGCTTGAAATAGTCAGAGGATGTTTTGTGTGCAAATTAGAATTACCATTTTGGGGGGTAAGTGCTCTGCAGTTTTAATGAGCAAATCGTGATTAGTTTAATAGAGCACCTTTCTCATTATGACTCAGCAGAGACTTGGCAATTTATTTGCTGTATCCTCCTGCCCCCCTGCCCCATTCCTTTGGAGAACACTCACAGGTACATAGCTGAGGAAATTCTCTGTGGGCTACAGGAAGCCTTTCAGATAAATACAATTGCTGTATATTCTAACATATTGGCTTGAAAGTGGTGGGCTTGGCTTGTTCTACAGGTCAGTCAACTTTCACAGCAGAGATTTGTCCAAATTTTCTACTCTTCCCTCTGCTGTGCTTTTGTTGGTAGAAGAGATTTGAACATTTAGCTGAGATTACCTACGCCATTAAAATAACATCCACACTGTGGAATTGTTATTGACATTTAGACAGCTACATCTTTGTTTTTTGATGAACATTCCTGTATCGCTATAATAACCACCTCTGTACATACATAAAGCTTAATCGGAGCTTTTACTTTGTAGATCTCAGAGAGCTTTACAAAGAAGGATAAGTATTATTATCTCTGTTTAACAGATTGGTAAATGAAAGAGAAAGGTGAAGTGATGTGTCCTGACAGAACTGCAAATAAATTTAGTGCTTTTGCCTCCTCGGTGAGTTTCCTCACACTGTCTCCTCAATAATGTGAACTTTGACTTCCTGGCTAAATTGCTAGGTCAGCTCATTAGATTAATTTTGAGATGTAGCTTTTTTTGCTGTGTAGAATTTCTTTGTGAACTTTAAAAAAATGGTGCATTTTAAGCTGCAGACAGTTTAGTTTAAAATGAGGTAGTACCTTGCTTTGAAGGGATATTGACTTTTTCTGTTGGTGTCAGCTTAGAAAAACACTCTAAAAGCCCTGAACTAAAAATTTTTAATTGCATCATCTTTCTCGTGCTGGCTCAGTTTGTCTGCTAACAACTTCAGGAATTACCTTATGAAAGATGCTGAAATAATTCATGATTATCTGTACTTTACATCCATAAGTTTTAAAACCTCTCATTGCACGACTGAAATCCAACACTGCTTATGTTGCTGCTAAACAGAACAATGTTAAATGAGATAAATATACATGGTCTGTATTTTACTGTGAAAGTGAACTTCCTGTGCAGAGACATTTGGTGTGCAGATGTTTGTTTTTGATGGCTTGGCTGGACAGATATTGGGGCTGTTTAAGTTAAGTCAGCCATCTTTTTCCCTCTGAAGTGAGGTGCTCACAAGCTCTTGATTGGCCTTGAAGGTTGTTGGTATGGGATTTGCAGACCATGAATTACATTTGTTTCAGAGATCTGGATTTGGAAACAGGAAGATTTTCGGGTTTACTTGGGATTTACTGGAGCCTTATTGTGTAGATGGAGACAGCAGCAGCAGGAAGGAACATCCAGAGGCAGTGACGCTGGTTCAAACCCCTGGATTATATGTTTTCTTTTTCCCTGTGACAGAGAGGAGCAGAAGAGAGTGAGGGAAGCTGGAGATTCTGTTCTACTTCATCTTGTCCTGGGAAAAAACCCAGGAGGGCTGCACGACTAGGGGCCAACTGTCAGAAGTAAAATACCTGGTAATAACTCCAGTACCCCAGAAGACAGCTTTTAGTAAAAATTTTGTATGAGAACCAACAGACCTTGAACTTAACGTAGAAGGAACAAGTCTCTTAGACTGGAGCAGGACATGTCTTTTGCCTTTCTCTGTAATACAGTTTGGATCTGGAGATAAAAATGTTGAAGTTCCCCTGACATAAGCATATATATAATCAGAGTAAAAATATCAGATGCTAGTTCACACATCTCTTCATGTATATATCAGTATAAATAAAAACTATTATATATGACTGATGTCTTTCTTTTTCAGAGTCAATGCATCCTTTCCCCTGTCTCAGGGAGAAAATGACTCAGACAATGCATCACAAAGTCTGTTTCTTCCCTCTTAGTAACCACCTCATATACAGGTGGTAAATGAAAACCATAAAACTTACTGTAAATTACTGTTTGCTCATCTTAAAACTTACAACTTAGGCCCTGAGGCTTACAACTACACTTTAAGTTACAGATCTATGAGACTGTTCTTTTTCCAATAGAGACAAGAAGAAAATAACAGCAATGAAAAAATTTCTGTTGGAAAGATCAAAGGAAAAAAGCAAATGGTAACTACTGGACCATGAAAAGCAAAACTATTATACAAGAGTTTAAATGACAAAGGCAGTAACTTTCCAGTGTTTTAACTCTAGAAAAGAGCTACAGAGCTATGGCTACAGATATGTGTTATATATAAAAGTTACAGATGTGTTTAAATACCAAAAGCTCCTTCAACAGATTGATTTCTTTTTTTAAAAAAAAACAAAGCCATAAACTCACTGGTGTAAATTGGCATAGTTCTTTTTACTGCATGCAGTGAAATTTGCAGCAGTTAAAGGTCATTGGTGGTATCATTACTGGCACATTTTGGTCTGCAGTTCCTTGGACTTCATAAAAATTAATTTCCTTAACAAAACAGTGGACTAGAGACTGAGACTTCAGCGAATCTATTTTGATTTCTACCTAAAGATGTTCCTTAACTTAAAATTTCTGCTGTTTTCTTTTTAAATTATTATTAATTTATAAGGGTGAGACGGTATCTGAATGATAAAAAGTCTGATCAATTTTACTCATGCTGGGTAACTTTTCTGTGAGCATTTCCTTAGCTTCTCAGGGTGGCAGAGCTGGGCACAGGGAGAAGTAGATAATATTTGAACAGGTGGTAGAAAATATGTTGCTTCTGAATTACTTTTGGTGTTTGGAGGTTTGCTTTTAGCAAGATGATGTTCACATAACTGTATTGGAAAGAAGAAAATTAAGGATCAGCATTGTTCAGTAGTGAAAATGTTAAACTAAATGGACCATGTTAACATTACTGTTGATCCTGAGGAACAGTTTTTCCACTATATGGAGCATTTTGTTTGAACGCGGCATATGTTCTCCATGGTTTTCTCTGCTCTAATTCATCCATGTTTTTCAACAGCTCCAGATGGCGTGATGCCTCCAAGGCTTTCATCTGCCACTCCGACCAGTCTTCAGGTTGTCTGGTCTACACCAGTTCGCAACAACGCCCCAGGCACGCCCAGCTACCGACTCCAGATGCGGCGGAGGCGTTCTGCTGGTGACATTTTAGAGTACGCAGAGCGTAGCAAGACCACCACCCGCTGCTGAGCAAGAAAAGTCCCCTTACCTGGAATATGGCTCACCTTTAGGGTGGCTGGTCTTGTTACAGGATGTAATGTTTTAGTCCTTCTTGACGTGCTGGGATGTGTTCTGACGTAACTCGTGCTGTTTTTCTTTGCAGTTTGCTTCCCAGCCCCACTGCTTCGTTACAGCACAGGGTCGGAGACCTGCAGCCCTACACTGAGTATGAGATGAGAGTGGTTGCCTCCAATGGTTATGGCAATGCTTATAGCAACTGGACTTCCATGACTACAGCAGAGGACAGTAAGCACTCACATGTTATTTAACTCCCTTTAGCAGAAAATATAAATAGCAGTCCAGCTGCCATTATACATAATTTCTTTGAGTTATCTAGCTTTCTCAGTTATATAGCAGTAATGGATTTCCTTCCCTAGTATTAACTCCTAAAGGATCAAGTGTCTGTTGTCTTACATATTCATTGACGAATATGGATATTTATGTGAACCGGTATCTTATTTCTGTACGTAACATCCCTCCAGCAATATGTAGTTCCTAAATGGTTAGTCTAAGATACACTGGTAAGTACAGCTTTGCAAGTGGTCCTTTATATTCGGGGACTTGATTCTAATTTCAGGCGTACCAGAGAAAATAAGTTGAAGTTGAAGTATATGACAGTTGTCTTATCTCTGTGTTGAGAATACTCAAGCCACCACAGAACTTCTCATTCCCAGTGATCTTTGTTAATTCAAAGTGGTGACCTATTGGTCTGAAATTGTGTTTTTCATTGTCAATCCCATCACTTTCATTGTTAATAGCTCTACATTCTGCAGACTCACTCCCCACAATTTGTTCAACAGTCCCTTGATTTTGCAAACAGCTGTCAGTGTATAGGTACAACCAGTTAGTTGACAGGATAGGATTTTGCACCTGATCCAATATGTGAGGAGAAACATATGACAAAATTAGAGCGTCATGTTCATAAAACATATAGAAAATGCACAATTTCTAGCTTTTTTTTAATGAAACCGAGCTGTTAGTTTTCTTGGACAAGGTAGCAAAATATCTAATATTGGTTTAGCAAATACTCAGTGCTGGTGACAGCTTGATTTTAGTCCCTTCTCTAACTGGACAGCTGTCTATGTTGAGAAAATACTGATCAGAAAACATGTTTTCCGACAAATGTAAAACATTTTTATTTGAAGCTGAGCAAATGATTCACAACAGAAATTTATCTGTTAAATTCATTTAAGCTCCAAAGGTATTAATGCTTTTATGAAAACACTACCTATAAGTAAATGTAAGTTCTGAACTTGGTCTTTAGATACCAGAGCTGTGTTATCTACCTGTAGAAATCCTTGTTGAGATTCAGTTATTTCATTACATTTTTTGCTAACAAAACTGGATACAATCTTGTTGAACTTGTCTGCATTCATAGTCAAAATGCAGCCACACTCTTATGACTATTCTGTTCAAATTGCAATAATTCTTTAGCTCTGGTCCGATAGTTCATATAGTGTTTCTTTTCATGTACAAGGAGGACATAAGTACATTTAAAAGGCTTCACTTGTTACTAATATAAAAATAATTTTTGTGCAAAGTAGTAGGTGTGCAATTTTAAAATTCTCTTTTGAGGAGTTAGGGAGAGGGTGGAAAACCTACACAGGAGATACACTTCTATATAGTCTTCTTGAACACAAATGTAGGTCACCTGCTGCATAGAGCTTGGATGGTTTTTGTGCATTACCATGAAATGGTACGTTTTGCAAAACCTGGCTGCAAATATGCCCTAAGTTAGTGTGGAATGTAGATATTGCCAAAGGAAACTTGAGAACAAAAAAATGAAAACATTATGCTTCTGCCAGTGTTTATGAAATTATTTTGAGATTGACAAACAACTCACCTCTTCAGCTGTGATACTGCATCTTGTTCCTTGGCTTAAAACAAACTTCTGTAGTTCACTTATAAACTCCATGTCTCCGAGGGCAAAATGATTTTCCTTAAAATGTCCTCCTCCATTTGTATTGATGCTGCTAAAGAATGCACACTGATGTATCCCCAGTATCAGGCAACCCTTGTCATTTAAAAAGAAAACAAACCCAACTTTCAGTGGTGACAGAGGACTCTGTGGAGAGCTGCCATCTGTGAAAGGATATTCAGCTCAGTTGCTTAGGACTGAATGATTGTCATTGGGTCTAAGCAGTATTTTTGTCAAGGTTTCAACATGTTTCTTGTGAAACTGCCTATGCTGACAGTTTGTTGCAGAAGTACACCTAATTTGTGGCCCTGCTAACCAACAGACATTGACTTTTTAAAGTACGATTTAAAGGTGGAAATTTCCCATCTCTTACTCTGTTGAAATAGATGTGTATATACATTTTCTTATTGAATTTTATTCAGTGAATATATGTCCTTTTTGTTTCACTAAAGCATAAAGTATCTGTAGGCATAAAATATATGCATGTGTTTGTGTGCACTTACAGTTGACAGCGATAGCTGTAAATTAACACATCCACTTTTAAAGTCAGTAGAGTCCCAGTAATACAAACTAATGATATCACAGTATATCTGCATATTTTATTTATGATAAATATCTAGTAAAATAAGAGGATATGAGGAATTATTAAGGAAAAATTAGCAAATGCTGCCATAAAAATCTGTTGTATCTGACAATGAAGTGTCTTAATATACAGATTAGTAGGTTTGGGGTATTTTTAATGCAAGACAAAATGCAGTAAAGAATTTTCAAGTGCTTCCATTTACATGATTGTGACACTAGTAACTGATTCCATGCATTTTTTAAAGTCTAACCTGCCCATGCCAGATAACAATAATATACATAACTATGAATATTTTAAAACCTGCTAAACATGCATTAATAAAAGATGTTTGTTCCAGTGATCTTGGTAAGTATAGCACCAGATTGTTTACTGCCAGAATATCTAGAATTAGAAACAATTGATGAAGTTTCTGGATAAGAACTTGCTTTCAGTAGCTTGAATGTAAATTTAAGATAGCTCTCTTTCAATCAGTGTAATGACCACTGAACTGAGAGGTCAGTATGTACCATTGAACCAAGAGCAGAATTTCATACTCTGCGTTCAGAAATAAAATGAAACCTTCTAGATGAAATAAAGGAGATACAAGTTAGGTTTTCTCCTTAGATAGTAAGCCTTTGATCTCTCTGGGAGTTGCAAAGACATCAGTTACAGTGACCTGAAGCTGCCCCAATGGCAGCTGCTGAGTTCTCATGGTGTAGATTTAGGACTTGCAAAATTATATTGGCTGATAGCAATGCACACAGTGTGTTTTGTTCAGTGGGATGTCTCCCAAATGAGAAAGGTGCTTTTTCTAGTGCTTGAGAAAATCCACCATGATTTGGACAAGTTTAAGATAGCAAATTTCTACTTTGCAGAAAAACTTCCTGTTACTTTATTAGCTTTTGAACACCCCAGAACCTGTCTGCAGCCCAGTGAGTTGCATACAGCAGGACATCTCAGTCACCAGCACGTTCTCTGCAGTGGCTACATTTCAGTTCTGTGGGTCAGCGTACAACTTCTCTGTGGAGAGCTCTTACCAAAGCCCTTTTAAAAGTGTCTGGCTTGCACTAGCTGGAAGAAAAGATTTTGAAAGTTGCCTATCAGGAAGTTCATTTTTTAATTTTTATTTCTTACATAACTGACTGCGAGTCCATCTCTTTTACACATAATGAAGTTATAGGGCAGCCCATTGTTTATTCACAATAAGTAAGGTTAAAAGCACACAGTAGTCACTGGAGATCATTACATATTGAAGTTGCTGGAGATAAAAAAGCAATTAAAAAAAAACTAGCTCCTGCAATGTATCAGCTGAGCTATTTCTTGTTGAATCAGGGGAGTATTATTCCTATCACAGAGAGTCCTATGCTGTGCTCCTCTGGCATGTTTACCACAAAGCTTTGGTTCCAGAAGGAAAAGCCCTAATCTGAAGGGGGATCTCATTGCAGTCTAAACTTCCTCATAAAGGGAAGAGGAGAGGCAGTCACTGATCTGTTTCCTGTGGTGACCAGAGACAGGACCTGAGGGAATGGTCTGAAGTTGTGCCAGGGGTGGTTTAGGTTGGGTATTAGAGAAAGGTTCCTCACCCAGAGGGTGGTTGGATGCAAGAACAGATTCCCCAGGGCAGTGGTCACCACACCAACCTGACTGAGTTCAGGAAATGTTTTAACACCACTCTCAGGCACATGGTGTGGCTCTTGGGGATGGTCCTGTGCAGAGGCAGGACTTGTGCTTCAATGATCCTGGTGGGTCCCTTCCAACTCAAGGTACTCTATGATTCTGTGATTCTCTTAAATCTTCCTGATATTAACAATAGAGAGAGGCAATGCAGAACAAGAGAATAAATGATGCAGTTCACCAGCTTTGGAAGCCCTTGCTTTCTTCTGATGATATTTCTTTTCTGAATAGACAGGTCTCCTACTTTAGCTGGGTAAGTTAGGTTCATATAATTTAGGCGTATAAACGAATCCATAAATAGTTGATATGAATGTGGTCACATGTGCTGAAAAAAGAAAAATGGAAACTGAAGCAAGAGAAGACAAAACTTGGCGAGGTGATAAAGGGAAGAGAAATAATGTGAAATATCTGACAGGGTGAATAGCAAAAGAACAGAACAAATTAAGCTGATGTAGTGGTGGCACATATGATAAGATTATCATATGATATATAGTGCAAACTGCCCATGCATGCCTACAGATTAGGAAATCGAACTTTACTGACTGGTAGAACTGAAGTTCTGGAACCAATGTGCTGTTGAAGTAGTAGAGGGCAACAAGCCTGAATACTCTGAAGACAGCTCTTAATACATGTTTGAAGGGGTTCATATGGACTGCATGTCATTGCATGAACAGCTTAACGACTTCTGAGTTCTGTGATCTCATGTGATAAAAGATTCCTGTGGTCCCTTGTGCCCAGAGCTGCACAATTTGGATTTGCTGCTGGGTACAGGCAGTCGTATTTGAAAGACACCACATTTTGTTAATATGTATAATTTCATTGTCCGTGTTCCTGAAAAGTGTAAATGATTCAAGAGCAAAAGACACAGAATTTTTATTCTGCTTAGAGAGAGAGTTTGCCAGCAAATCAGGTATTTCTCATTAGCTTTAAAGGGCAGTAGTTCAGGTACATGTCTTGCTATATTAAATGTAAATGTAGATTCCCCCAAAATACATCCATGAGAATATAACTCCTTGCTTTCCAAGTCTCACAGTAAGTAAACAAATGTGTGGTTCTAGTCAGGGAACCTAAAAAAGATTAATGACAGTTTTTTGCCTTTATTTTAAGTCAAGTCTGAACTTTTGAAGCAGATGAGCAAAATAGCCTACCATAAAAGATAATTTCATTTGCCAAAATGAAACTACCTTCTAGTATTAATACTGTAATGAAATGGTTTGAAATATGAGGTAAGAATCTTAAGGACAAAGATGTCCACTCTTCCCATCTTCAGTAGTTACTTCAATAAACAATTACATCCATGTAAAAAGCTTTATGATTTTATTTTCATCATTGACAGGCTGAGCTGTGTAGCTGTCATACTTTGCAGTCTTCCCTCCAGTGACAACCACATTGACAACATGTTATATTCCACATTGATTTTACAGTTAAGGAGCTGATTGTGATATATAGGGATTTTAAGAATTCAGCTGAGAGGATGACTTTTGCCTTTTATCATTCCATTAAAATTTTATAACCATCTTTTTCATGTCATTTCATCCATGAATTCTTACTTTAGAAAGTGATAGCTACTGCTGCGAGCATAACTTTTTTCATGTTCAGAGCTTTTTATTGTATTAGCAAACTATCCCAATTATAGTTAATACTCATGTTTTACATAATTGTGGTGACCCTTTCAACCAAGCAGTATCGTGCTAGTTGATTTGTACATAGAATTAGACGATTCTGCTTGCCATTTAAAAGGAAGCTGCACTGGATGAGTGTTAGGGACCAGGATTTAATGCTTTTCCATCCAGTGGGGCCAATTAAGCATCTCTCAAACGTCTTGTTTGAACTCAGAAAGTCTTAAAAGTCTCTCCTTTAAAAGGGCAGTAGGGAATGTGTGGGTAGGTATGCTAGCTACCAAAATACGCTTTTTTGAGGGGAAGGGGAGGGACTAGGGGGACCCAAAGCTGAAGTTTGACATCTCCTCCCATACATTACAGATAGTCCTTAAGGAATAAGTCTGAACTCGGGGGCGTTGAAGCACAGGTTCAACTAATTACCATGAATGTTTCACCTGTAATGCCTGCAACTTATTCAGTAGGATTAAAAAGGCTTAACTGTTCCCTTACAGCAGCTGCTTGAATATTGGGGGGCTTTTTTGTTGGTTTATTTTTCCCCCTCCTACAGATGCTCACAGTACAATAGCTTATTTATGAGGTATAATTAGATAAAATGCAGGTTTGTAGTTCAGTGGTAAATATCATATTTCAGCTCTTCTCTCCCACTAAACTAGAATTTGCAGCAACTTATTTTTAAGGTTTTTAATTCCAAAGCAAATTCTGCTTTCCCTTTCACCCCAGAAAAAAATCTGGTTTACAGAATATAAATCTAATTCAGATTTACACCTCTACCTCTCCATCTTTCAGTGAGGTCTAAATAATGGACCAAATTTTCTTCCAACTTACGATCTAATTGATTTTATCCAGGAGTACATGCAAATAGAATTTAATTACTCTTTACAACAGATCATCTTTTGTACTTGCAAATTCAGAGATCTAAATTAATCCTAGTGTGCACAAGCATTAAATACAGAACTCCATCCTTATTATCGCTGTGAGTAGAGCAGGATATGTGTGATATGACTGAGCTTTATGGAGTTGCTTTGTGATGCATCATATAATGAAAGAAAAAACACTGTTACTTTTCAAATTTAAAAGGAAAAAAAAATGCTTGCTATCCCAATTTTACATCACTGTTTTCACAGAGATCAGTGGAATAATCCTGATTTACCTCTCTTTGTGTGTGAGAGGAGAACAGGGACTTCTGACGGCTTCAGCTGTTAATCTAAAATACAGAAGGAGCAGCTCATTGTGCTGGATTTATCTGATTCCTTTTTTTCCCCCTCTCTCTCTTTTTCCTTAAAAGTTATCAGGAATTATTTAACTTCTAGTGAAGTAAATCATTCTTTCTATACTGTTCCTTGTGGTTTGGACACCAGGAATTAAATAATAGTGTTGTCGACTACAGTGGAATTCAGCGTATGCTATGTCACCTGTCCTGAAGTCTAGGCACACCCACAATCACTAATGAATTTTAAATTTGTGAACCCTTATCGCTTGAAATGTAGGACCCCTCTTCTCCCCCCCTTCCCCTCCAAATCCCCAAATCTAAAGCTATTTTAAACAATTACTAAATTCAAGTATATCTTTTTTTAAGGTTTCAATAAAATGTAATGTTCACAGAAAAATCTCATAAATGTCAAAATTGCTATGGGCAAAATAGGGGGAAATATAGTATTTTCTTGATCTACTGTAGCAATTTATAGATTTCAGGACGTGGTTTATAAGAATGCTAAATGTTCTGGAATTACAGCTGTTACTGATCAGTGATTGAGCCAGATTTGTGTTATTGCACCATGTTCTTGCTTGTACCTAGAGAGCAGTAAAGCCTCAATATAATAAAAAGCACCTGCATTTTAAATGAAATTTCAATTGAAAAACTTAACAGCCCTTCAAATTGCAGAATTTAACGCAGCCCAGTAAAGCTTAAATAACACTTTGCCTCCACAGGCTGAGGGTTTTGCATTCAAGGTGACTTGATTGTGTCGCATGGTGAAATTATTTACAATTAAGGAATTTCTCTGGAGGGCTGCAGAGTATTTGCTGTTCCACAACACCTATGCAGGCATATGGTCGGTCTTTTTCAGTATTCATGGAAGCTTCTGAACCTTTATGATAATTGAATCAGTTAGAGTGCTGAGTGGAGCAAGCATAAAACCTGTTAACCTAAAGGTCAGATCTGTGCATTGTTTATTTATCAGTAGGTGAAAGAGCTAAATCGGCAGCTTCTGTCACAGTCGAGGTAAAAAATCACCTATAATATTAACACGGAGTAGATAAATTGCAAAAAATGGATTAGAATTATAAACAGAACGAAGTAAAATATTGAATATATAATGAGAGATGCAGTAGGGACTTACTGAGCTGTAAAATACACAGCTTTGTTATGCCTGTGCTGTTGGTTGCAATTAGTATCTAGTGCTCTAGAAAACATCCCCAAAGTCTAGAACTGCAGGTCTGTAGTGATACTGAGCCATACACTTTCTCCACATGCTAGCAGCATTGATAGGGGACTTCTGAGACACAGGAGGAAAAGGGATGCAGAAGAGAAGGAAGGAAGGTTGGGACAAGGGAAGATGAGCAGCCTGCCTTTGAGAAGAGAGCCATATTCATCCTGTGAATATTTGGGCCTACATTTTCCAAAGAAACAGGCTGTTTAGTAGATCTGAATTTCTTTTGTCATTTTGAACCTCATTTGGTGAGTACTTCTTGCTGATGCTACTTTTGAAAATCACAGACTGTTAGTAATTTCTCTTTCCTTTTTGTTCTTCTCCTTTTTTTTTTCTTTTTTTCTTTTTTTTTTTTCTGTTACAGAACCTGGACCTTTAGATCCACCACTTCTGTTGGATGTTACAGCAAGGGCAGCAAGCATCACCTGGCAGCATCCCTTAAAGCCAAATGGCATTATCACTCATTATAATATTTACCAAAATGGCCAGCTGCATGCTACAGTGCCAGGAACTACATCTAACTGCACCATAGAAGACTTGCATCCTTATGCTGTCTATGTGTTTCAGGTAGAAGGATGCACTTCTAAAGGATGCTCTCTTTCGCCCACAACCCCAGAAACACAGACTCTTCCAGATGCCCCTGAGGATATTCCTGCTCCAGAACTCTATTCTGATACTCCAACTTCTGTGGTCATATCCTGGCGACTACCTGCTCGCCCGAATGGTTTGGTGGAAAACGTTACAATAGAGAGGAGGGTGAAAGGAACAGAACAAATCTCGACTGTGGTGTCTCTCCCTCTCAGTCAGTCCATGAGCTACATTGACCAGAGCACTGCTCTGAGCCCTTGGCAGAAATTTGAGTACAGAGTGCTGATGAGTACCCAGCACGGGGGCACGAACAGCAGTGCCTGGGCGGAAGTTACCACCAGACCTTCAAGACCTGCCGGTGTTCAGCCACCCGATGCAGAAGCGCTGGGACCCTACTCAGTCAAGGTAGGAATAATTCTCATTGGTTCATGGCATTAACATGTTTTCCTTGTAGTGACTGTGTATTTAAGAGAGACATCTACTGGCTGAGCCAACAGATTTCATTGCTGCAGGGGTAGTTGAGTAATTAGTATCTGTGCTTTGGCTCAAAAGCATTAGATTCCTTTCCATTTTTTTTTTCCTTTACACCAGCCTCTGGCATTATATTTCAGTTAATTTTCTTCTTTACACACCTGAGGTATTTTCAATATTAAACTTGAAAGATTACTTTTACCTCCCTAATCAGATCAGAAAATGACTTGCTACCTTGTCCAAAATTTCAAGACTTCATTAAAATGCTAGGAAGTAAAAAAGAATTTTTTAAATGTAATTAAGTCTTCTGTATAATTATCAGATTTTTTTAAATGGCTAATGAAGAAAAAATAGCGTTTTTGTACTCCTGATTTACGAAAGAGGAGTCTTACAGGACTACGTAGGAAGTTTTCAATTATTCACATCGTTCTGTTGGGAATGAACTCTAGAGGACAGGATAACTACCATTGTTTTGGCTTGCATACAAACTTCATTCAAGGGAAATTAGTGTAACCAAACAAGAGGGATTTTTGTAGCTTAGAAGCCTCTTTTGTGTAAATACACACATGCTTCCATGGATTCAGTCTTGTACTAATGCCAAAAGTATTGGTACAGTAGCTTGCTCACCAGAGCACAAAACAAAGGACATTTGCATAAGATTGAAGTTCATCTGTTAGATTTATTATTTTTGGTATACATTGTATTTTCAAAAGGTAAACAGAGTGGTGTTACCAATGCAATCTGAATAGTTTGAGGGTATGAATTTCAGCAGTGAACCAATGCTGATTGTTTTTCTTTGTTCACACATAATTTTAAGCTACGAAAAAAGCTATCCACTATTAGACAAAAAAATCCTGAGCTTATAAAATTACATTTTAATGTCTAAGGAATTGCATGTTACCTCCATGTTAATTGCAAATCAGTTCAATATGAGTACAATGGTTACTGTAAGAATTAATAACGATCGATCACTAGTAATTATGATGAATTGCCAGACTGCTTATTGAAGATTTGGGCAATCTGCTTCCAGGACTCTGCCCTCTGTGCTTCTGTAGATATATCTTAATATTCCCCACAATTTGTAGTAAAACATTTTTCATGGATTTGCCAGAAGCTGCAATGCTGAGTAAATAGTAGCTCTAGTTCAATAGTGTGTTTACCCAATGTCCACATTTTACTGCGTGAGCTTTTACACGTTGGCTTCGACTCTGAGCACAAAGGCTCACTGCAGCCTTTGAAGTTCCAGTTAATGTGGTCAGAGCATAATAATTTTACATCTTACCCCTATTTTTCTTTCTCCAAATGCATTCAATACTCAATCGTAGTTTTAAAAGCCTGTGAGTTATCAAAGGTTGTGTCATTCTTTACTGGATGTCTTTTCCTGAGATCAGACGTGTGTGTTCACTTGTAATTTTATGGTATTTTGCTCAACTCTGAGATTACTTAATCTACCAATACTGAAAGTCAGTTGGGTCATTTATTTCTTCTGAAATCTGAAGTCAGGCAATGCAGTTTTCACTCCATAATAATTGAATTTCAATACAGTGTTGCTTTTAAAATTTTTCTTTCTTACTGAAGAGTTCAAATGTTTATTTTCCTTCTTCTTCCCCAGCTTGTCATTAATATTCAAAACTCTTTAAAGCCCTTTAATGTCCAAACTGTATGAACACCTCCATGAATGATGGTCAAATTTAGTGTCACCGCTGCTCTTGTAGTCTTGGGCTTGTGTTTTCCACCTGGAGACAAATATTTTTTGGATCTGTTAAGACTAATTTCTGTCAAAGATGCTGAAACCTGGATGTTTTTGTTTCCATGACTTGGTTTTACTGTCAATTTTTATTAATTTTAAATATTTAAGTTAAAATATTCAAAATAGTTTAAGGTGGCAGGATTGAATTGAGAAAAGTGACTTACATATATGCCTCTCCAAATATACTCACTTCTGAGTATCTCTTCTGCTAAATTCTCTCTCCCACTGTACAGAGCATTGGTCCTTTGCTAATATCGATATAAATCCTTGTATTTATCAAGTATTTCAATTTACTTAATGTTGTTTCATTTGATATTCATCATAACTGAGAGAAAGTCAGGAACACTTGGTGCATTCCCTATGCAGATGGTATCCCATGGCCGAGATATTACTTCTTCTTCTTTTTTTGAGATTTACTTTGACTTCTACTACTAGTTCTGATTTCTAAGAATCTAAGACTTCTTAAAAATCTTAAAATTTCTCTCACTTGTCTCAGTAAGCAAGACATTTATTTAATTTTTTTAGCATTTATTATTCTAATAATAAATTATTTCTTTTCTCTTTTAAAAAAATGAATCAAAGCTGTAGTTGCAGAAGAGTTCATTTCACTTCATCACTGAAGAGATAATAGACAAGGCTTGCTGCACCCAGCAGTTTTCTTGCCTTCTGCTTGTTTGCAGATGGGAGCACCAGAGGAAGCGACTGGGGTTTCATCTTGCTTGTCGGTCGTCTTACAGATCTGTCAAATGGATTAGCTTGCTAGTGGTGGTGTTCTTTCCCTCCCTGCATTTTTATGGGAAATTCATGTTGGAGTAGTAGGGCTCTGAGACCACTCAGGGCTTTGCTGTGTCCCTGAGGTGGTCTTGTGGGAATGCTGTGTACTGGGAGAGTACAAGAAGAAGAAGAAGAAGGGAGCACTTGTTTGCAAAACATTTGGGGGTTTTGCCCAAATTATCTCAGACTAGGACGGAGATCTGCAAACCCACTGTGTCTCTTCACCCCAGAATTCTGCTAGTTGCACGGGCAGAATGGCTGTGCAGTGTGGTGCAAGGATTGCCACTTAGTTGGTTGAAATGTTTCCCTGTGTGGAAATAGGATGGATTTGGTATGGAATTGCTTTGCCTTGGTGCCCCTAAGAGTCCTAGAAAGGCATACGTTCCCTCCTTAGTACTCAAGCCCAGCACACCAGCAATGCTTATATCACCTGTGTAGTGTTCAAATGAAATTTGAGGAGTCCTTTGTGCTGTACATTGCTCTTATCTTCTGCTGTGTCTGCAATGGTAACTCTTAAGCACAGGGTGGAAAAGAAGCCATCTCTTTGGGAAGGAGATTTTAATTACCTCTTACCCTAGAGAGAGCTGTCCTCCCAGGTTAGAGCGGCAGGGATTGGAAGGGCGCTGTGGGAAAGATTAGCAAGAGGCTCCCTTACCAAGCTGTGGTCGCAAATCAATAGAGGCTTTCAGCTGTCAGTGCAACCAATCTCTAAACCATGAGCACAAATATTTACTTCTACTGAAAACAGAGAGAATTTACAAAAAGGAGAAACATATTTTCATTCCTTTATTTAGTCATTGAATCAATAAAAATGATTTGAGGATGTGAAGAATTCAAAATGCTCCAGGACACTACTCACTTGAGTATGCAGCTTATTTTCATAGACCAAAGCTTTCACTCTGCAAGGAGGAAAATACCAGCACAGCAGGTCACTCTTGGCATAAACACTTCTGATGTGTATGTCCTCCTTTAACATTTAATTTTAATCAGAATGAACCAATATCTCTCCATAACATTTAACTTGCTTTCCTTTGTGCAACAGAGAAGTGTAAGGCTGTCGATAATTTTTAAAGTACCCATTTCTGTGACACCTGCATGATATTTTTTAATATTTGCTGAATTGATAATGTTCATGGTAGCGGAGTATAATGCGCAATAAACTGCTTTTGTGGCTGATTAAATGCCAAAGTGAGGTGGAGGTATTCAGCAACTGCAAAAGCCGTTTATTTAGTATATGCCAATGCCATGAACATTATTCCTGTTACACAAGATTTGCTATACCCTAATGTACAGAGGTAGAAAAGAAATTGTTTCCTTTTCTTGTGAGGGTTGCAATTGCTGTGCTGCTTCAATCTCACACTTTGCACTGATATGACATTCAGGAATGTAGCTAGGTTGAGTGGCTTGAGAAAGAGCCTGGTTTACACAGTGAATAATTATTTAATAGAGTTCTTTGTGTAGGAAAGGCATTATGTGGCTGGGTACACTGAACTAAATTAACTGTAGTATGCAAATATTCCAACTTTGGCGGTATAACTTTGGATAGGAGGAATTCCCTTTTGCTGCTAGAGTTCTTCCTTGAGGATTTTGACCTGAATAAGGCAGCTGTAGTCTTAATTATTGGCTTAACCAGAGACATGCTGGCTCCCATTGCCTGCATTGCTTCCCCTCACTGACCACTGCCGCCAAAAGGACCACTGATGGATAAAAAGCTGCAGCCATTTCCTGTAATCTTTGTGTAAACTTTTTTTCTAGACAGAAACTGGCATGAGCTGTACATAAACCTGATGTTTTCTCTCAAGGGGAAAGGAGTTTTTTTCTTTTTAGTGTTTAGAGAGGTTATAAGAGAATGGTTTCCTCCTGGCTGGATGGAATAAGTACCTCATTGACATAGTTCCTGTGCTATGCTGTTCTTTCATGATAACATAATTTACAGAAACTTCCTGCTATCTGATGAGATACAAAATGAGAAAAATAAAAAATTACTATTATTTGAGTAATAATTGACTTCTCTCTTAATATATGTTATATATGTTGCCTGTGAGGAATGAAGGGTTGTGGTGATTCTGTAGCACCAAACTGTCATTCTTCTTTCTAATTGCCTTTTTTTTTTTGCATATTGATTCAATGATGTCACTGATTTTCCATGGATTATTTATTTTTCCTAAGTATTTCCTCATGAGTTCTCTGGCTGAGGAAGGGTTATAGACTTTTTAATTCGATTGTCATTCACATTTGTTGTTACCCTCAGAGATGACAGTCTCTTACTTTGCCATTCACCTGCCTTTCTTCTCTTTGTATAGAAGAAACTGGAGCAGAGACAGAGAAAGCTGATATTCCACCCTACAGATTGAACAATGACATTAGTTTGCTGTCCACAGGATCTTCAAGAGTTGCCATCTGTACTCTTTCAGTGCAGTAGATTATCATTTATTGCCGCAGTGATAAACTTTTCTAGTAGCTGTTTCTCAAATTTCACTACTAAATTGGATATGCAAGTGAGCAAACACAAATAAACAAGGCTCTATTTTTATAGCTGTCTTCTGTTCTTCATTAGCCCAGAAGCTGGATAGTGGACTGCTAAATGCCTGTTGTTCTGTAAATAGGCAGGGATTAAAATACACAGGAGAAAGATTTCAGCTGTATGGAATAGATATCACTGACACATTTAAAGCAACATACCCTGTAGTTACAGTTTGAGTATCATCCATGAAAAAGAAGGTGTTTTCTTTATCCATTTTCTATTTCCCACAGAATTAGTTATAGGCACACGTTCTGGATCTGGGTTTGTTTTTGTCGCACATTGTTTGCTGTCCTGTGAAGTTGATTCTGATTACAGAATGTTGGATGCGATGCTAATTACTCCAAGGTCACTGAAGTCAGTGACGAACTGTGAGGTGATCCTTCAGTGTTCCTCCTCTGCAGGTCGCTATGGGGCAGAGAATGGGGCCGTGAAGACCTTTCCTCTAGTCCAGGTTAAAACTCCCTATTGCTATTTCATACTCCAAACACTTCAGTCTGCAGTTACCCTGGAACATAATTTCAAGACTACAAACAACCCCGATTCCTAAACCGTGTCTGTGAAAGGGAGGTGCAGTAAGCCCAGGTAACAGCTTTTTGCTGGGAAAGGAGAAAATAAAGGGCTTGGACTTTGTTCACCACCCTCCCAGTTTTATGCAGGGATGCCTGGTGCATCGGGGAAATTGTTTAGGAGCGATCAATCCTTGTGTGAAGATTGCCTTGTAATGCTGCTAAGGTCAGTGAGACCTTGGTTCATTTGACACATAAGTGCTGCTTGAGTGACTTAGGATATTCCAACACCCATAGGAGCAACCTTAACTTGCACACTAGAGGTTTTCCACATGTTAGGACTATGATTTCTTGCACAGCTTGCTCATTTGATATAGATTATACAGTAGGGTTTCATCAGCATCATCCCTCTGCCTTTGATAAAGTTGAAACACACTAGTGTAGGTGTTTAAGAGCATAAATAAATGCTCTTTTGGTTTTCCCACTACTCAAGCAAAGTTCTAGGAGTTTTTGTAGTGGCAATCTTTTATTGCGAGCTTGATCATGCTGTTCTTCTGTGGTAGTCCTTGCTGAAACTGGATGTAACTCATGTGCACCGTGTATGAGCAGAACTATCAGTGACCTTTCTCAGAATTTGCATTTCCAGTATGATCCTGGCTCTCGACTGAACCCACAATAATTTCTGTTAAGACAGATAAGAACTTAGGAGGAAATTCATCTCCAGCTCTTTTGGGGGAGCTGGGAGGTTGTCAGAGGACTATAGTCCAGTGGCTGGAATGCAGAATTAGGGTAGCACGTCTTTGTTTGGAGTTTTGCTTCCTTCTGATATGTGATTTAGTCTGGGATTTAGTCTTTCTATCTCTAAAACTGGAATAATAATATTTGCAATTTGAGACTTACAATGTGCTTTGAGACCAACAGCGAAAAGCTCTCAGTAGTGTATTTATTGCATTCTGTTTGTAGAGGTTACAAGCAGTATCTAGGAGAAATGAGAATAAAATGAAGCCAAACACGCTGATTTAAAAGCAAACTGTTGAAGCCAGGCCTGAACAGTAAAATAGCTTACATGTGCCAATGCCTCTCCTCAGATAGCTCAGAATTAAGTTGCAGGGTTCCAACTGCTGTCAAAAAAGGAAAAAAATTCCAAGGTTATAACTGTTTAATGGGGGGAAAATGGCTAATTTCTGTCTCTTTAAATTTTGTGGTGGAGAAAATAAGGTCCTTTGATCTTTAAATGAAAGCTTCCAGAGTCATTACATTGAATCAGTTAATCTCTCCCAGTAGTTACCTTATTCTCTCTTCCTCATGGGCATCCTCTTTCATGGTCTCAGCCCTGAGCTCCAAATCAATGAACAAACTGTTACTGCTTCCAACACAGCCTGTCTGGTGAGCTTTCCTGCTTTCATGCCTTGCCAAGCTCTTACCTCAAACCTTGGCACATCCAAGTGGAGAAGAGGTCCAGTAGTGCCACGTGTGTGTTAGCCAGGCTGGCTCCATCATCTTCATTTATGGGTCGGGCAGTCCCTTGCCTCTTGACAAGAGAGATGTTTGTGAAGGATTGCATGTCCTGTCATTCCCAGGTGACACTGGTAATTCTAAGCAGGTCAAGTGACAGCAGGGCTAGGGAATATCCTTGATCATCCCATTACCTAGTTTAAAAAAATATTAACCAAAGCAACAGCAGGTCGTCATATCTTTGTGTGAGATATCCGTGCCCAGGCAAAAATAAGTTGTGTTGTGTGTGCTGCTGACTAAATATACTCTTTGTTCAGAATGCTTTTTATTTCTCTTAGAAAAAAAATTGAAAATTTAAACGAATTTCCCAGTGTAAGCCCCACAAAGCATATATGTTACTTACAGTACAAGATACTATATCTGCTAGAGCACAACAAATGCTGTGAAATAACACCTGGGAGTTTTTTCAGGTGTACCAGCTAGTACACAGACTGTGTAAAACTCACAAGCTGAGGTTGTGGAGCAGCCTCTGTTCTCCTGCCATGGTATTAATCTGTTCTTTAGGTGAAGGGGTTACCGAGTATGGTGAATTTTGCACAGTTTGTATTAGAATAATTTTCTGGGTTTAGACATAAAAGCTATGCATCAAAAATAAAGTGTGATTGGAAAATAACTCATGCTGTCTTCCAGGAAATAACTTTTGGTACAAGGTGAATGTTTTGAGAGAATTTATCTTCTGGGAGTGTAGTACTAGGTATTTTCCAAAGTATTTGGCATGCAGCTCTTTTCTTAGAAGCTATCTTGCATTAAGTAACAAGAAGGCTTTTTTCACCAATATGACAGATTTGCTTTATTAACATTCAGATAAAAGATGCTAAATATATTATCTTCACGGAGATGGAATTTCAGGATAGGTGCTCCATCCCTGCACGTCACGTCCAAGAATTGTACAGCCTGTATGGGCACCCTGTTCCAGTTTCTGGAACAGAAACTTTTTCTGTGTATCTCTTACTTTTCTTTGCATTTACTTCCCTTGTTTCGACTTGTGTCCCTTGCCTCTTGCTCCATTCCTGGGGTGACAGGCAGAAAAGGCCTTGACCCTTTTTAAGTGCTGCTCAGCAATAACAAAAACATCCCTGTTACCAACACTGTCTTCAGCACAAATCTGAAAGAGCCTCATACTAACCCCATTCTACTGTGAAGAAAGTTAACTCTTCACAGCCAAAACCAGCACGTAATTGTACTTGAAAACTTTTTCTGTTGTCTGTGCTAATTGTCTATTCTTCTCCGTTTCCTAAGCTTATCACTGGATCACATGAAATACTTCAGAATGAGACTTCTGCTCAGTGTCTGTGAGAATGGTGCAGAATCAGTTCCTACCTTTTGTGAAATTTTGCATTGCTTTTTCAGTAGTATTTTCTTTATTTGTTTGAACATGATTTGGGGCCAGAAGCCACAGAAATCTGAATAGAGCATTTGATAATTAGCCAGAGCTAAGCCTTTCCTATGTGGGCACCAATAATCTTGGTTTTGCTGTCTTTACTCAAGATCACCCTGTTTCTAATTCTCTGTTTAATAGTATTCCAGAATCTGTTATCAAAATCCTTCAGCTTTCTCCAGCACTTTGCTGCCAGGTTTCTTACAAGTCTGGTGGCCTAACAGGTCCTTCTGTACCTAAGATGTAATATTTTGTAATCCCAAGGGTCTTTCAAAAATAATTTTACAAATCAAGCTTCTCTGTTTCCACAGTCGTGTGTAATTGTGTATATACATTTTTAAAGGTACTTATTTTGGAGACTGGAGAGAATTAAAGAAAAACTTCAAATTAACTGAAACGGAAGTATCTTGGTATTATTATTTAACACTTCAATATCGTCTTTCTTCATTTCGTTCTATGCATACCTAGGTTTTAGGCATATCTATGTTTTCTCCATTTCTGTGTTCTTTTCTACATTGGATTCAATCCTTAATTATCCTGTGCCTGGGAGGAAAAGAGACAGAAATTGTTATAGATGAGTGGGTAAAATGGCAGGGAAAACAGTCCCAGAGCAAAGTAAAGCTCGTATGCTTCCTGCACTGGGATTTCTAGAGAAATAAGTACTTATAAATGCTTTTATGCCACCTTTATGAAACTTTGAAGTTTTTAATATATGTTGAGTTACATGTCCTCGTTGTGCCAGTCTGAAGGCCCCTCTGTCATGGTACTGTGGCAAAAAGCCTTAAAATATAATTTAGAACGTCCGTACACTTTATAGTGCAACTATTTGAGTGTCATTCCTCAGTGGAGCTTCTAAGAATAAACATATATATATAAATGTGCTATCACATCTCCCTCTCTCCCCCCTGCAAAATAGCTAAAAACTTT
The DNA here is from genome assembly GCA_013397895.1 of Origma solitaria. Taxonomy (NCBI): domain Eukaryota; kingdom Metazoa; phylum Chordata; class Aves; order Passeriformes; family Acanthizidae; genus Origma; species Origma solitaria. The sequence goes on along the minus strand of VZRL01003719.1, from coordinate 2,960,841 downwards.
AAAAATCCCACCTAACCTCAGTTCAGTAGGAGCAAAACCACAGTAAGGGTAGCAGTATGTATATGTATATTTATATATGTATGTATGTATGTACGTGTGTGTATGTGATAAAGTTTTATCAGTATAATGTTATAGTTCTTAAAATGGAAAATTGTGCCCGTTCTTTGTCTAATACTTAGCAGTGTAATATGTTAATTAGAAAGAGAAGGGAAAACCTGCATATTTTATCTAATAAAGAATGCAGAAAAATCTGTTTTTCTTATAGGAGCTAATGTAATTACATCTTTCTCAAAATTGTGCAAACACAAAGTAAGATTTGTTTTTACTCTGCCACTGGTTGTCAAGCACACCAGGTAATACACCCTAAGAAAATAAATGACAGCTAGTGATACTTATGATTATTAGTATATTTTTGCTAATGCAGCTGAACATCTCACAGAATTTTGAGTGGCATGGAACATTCACATTTTACTGGTAAGAAATATAATAGATTTTTCAAGGTGTACAACTGTTACTATAAAAATGAGAAGATAATAGACTTCTAACTTATTTCCTTTTAAAAATAAGTCTGTTTTGATGGAAAAGAGCATCTTCAGATCTAACTTGTGTCCATCTGTAGCATGTCGTGTCTGTATTTCCACAATCTGATTGTAAGAAATCTGTTGTTTTAATTTTATTTTTTTTTCCTCCTCCTTCAGGTCTCCTGGAAACCTCCCCTGATACCGAATGGAGAAATCCTTAACTATGAGATTCGCATGCCTGACCCACGAATTGTCATCACTGGGAACCCTTCACCGAAGTTCAGTCATTTGGTGACCAATCTCGTCCCATACACCAACTATTCGGTCACCGTGATCGCTTGCGCTGGAGGCGATGGCTTTTTGGGAGGCTGCACCGAGAGTCTGCCCACGAGAGTGACCACACCCTCGACAGTTCCTCAGAGTGTCAGTCCCTTGTCCGTGACTCCAATCAGTGAGTCCTTCATTGCCATCGCTTGGCAGCCTCCGCTAAGGCCCAACGGCGCCCATCTGAGGTAAGCTGAGGCTGAGAGAGCAGTTTGCTTCTCCTTACCTAAATCTGACTCAGAAAATTCTGAGTGACGCAGGCTTTTCATGCGATCTCTTAATTTCAGACTTTTTCAAATTCCTCTTTAGGGCTCAGAGGAAAAACCAGATTTGTTTAGAGCAAGTGTGTTGTCTGTGCTGGAAGGCTCTGGGTCTTTCAGATCAGTGCTGTCTGAAAAACCAGAAGGGAGCAAGGACAGGATATTTGCAAAGTCATAAGTGCTTTGGGCTGCAGCTTCATCTACTTTTTGGTGACAAGTTCAGGTGACAAGTTCCACCAATAAAATGATGAGAAAAAGAAGAGATCTCTGTAAACTTGTGTAATTAACACATCTGTGTGGGTTATTCCACATAAAGAGAAAATGACCATTTGGAAGGATGATGGCATGAAATAATCTTCAAAAATTAAGTGATGAATAGATTTTAAATGAAACAGTGCATGGGAAAAATGGAAGTTAAAATGCTAGAAGTGTGAGGGCATAGCCAAAACAGGAAATGCAAGGAAGGGCTGGATTTCACCACAGGAGCCAAAGAAAGGAGTCTCCTTTGACACTTGCCTGGAATTATGGGATGGGAATCCTGACTTGAATGTTGATTACTGAGTGTGTGTGTGTAGATATACATTAAAAAAATAAGGATTTGAGTGCATAAAGGTTTATAAAGACAAATATATCTATATATACACAATAAAAAATGTCAAATCTTTCATTCTAGTGCTTTAACGTATCGTGAAACATTGTGTGTGGAATTACAGCTCTCTACTCCATATGTTCTGGTTAGTAGCTCTCTTCTAGGTGCACTGACGGGTTCAATAATTATCATGTAATGCCGTTTCAGTTGCGTATGTTATTACAGCACAGTAGCTTGACTTTTTCTTCAGGCTTAATTAGGGCACACTGCAACTGAATGAAATTATGATTGCTCTACAGTAAAATCTGGAGTTTCAGAAAAGCAGTCCCTGTTATTCTGGGGTTAACAACATGACCATTTTACCATAGATTATTGAAGTAATTCAGCACGACCTACATCTGCAGATTTCATTTCTTTCATGGTGTGCCATGCTGCCCTCAACAAGAACAACCACTGAAGCAGCTGCTCTGTACAGCATGATGGAACAAGAAGTCTGCAGCAAGCAGAGTAGCAGCAGCAGCTGCCAGTGGGGGTGATTTACACATGATCGCCACTCAGTGTTCAAAAAGATTTGATGTTTTTCAAGACTCGTCTATGAAATATATTGGACAGAATATGCCAGGATGGTTGCCTGTAAAGCTGTAATGATCTGTCTTTGGGTTGACACTGATGAACCAGTCATGTGAGAGCTGTTCTTGTTATAAAGTCATCTGATTTTTTTGACAGAGTTGGAGTTTAATTAGTTTTTGCTATTTAATTTCTGAAGTTGTAATCCCAGCTTCTGCAGTGATTCAGTTTGGCATCACTAAGTGGCACAATGCTTGCTTGTACCAGTTGAGGATTATTCCCTAACTAAACTCAAGGGCAAAAGTTGTTGGAGGTTGTGCGTGTAGGCACTAAGTGATTTAATTTTTCTTAAATTCCATAAAGTTTTTGTATCAAAGGTGATGGAGAGTGTGTGATGCAGCCTGGGTGGAAAGCATGTTTTGTGAATCAAGCAGTCTCATAGCTGACCTCATGAAAGATGGGCTTTGGCTGACCTGCTGTTTGGAACAGAGACAGGAACACTGCTTCAGATACCAATTAAAACCAGGATAAAATAGTTTGGTCTTTCAAGCTCACATCATGAATTTCTACCCAAATAAAAAGGTGCCTTGCTAAGATCTACAGATGGATGGAACAGTTAACTCATTCTGTGCCTGTTTTCTCCTGTAATTTACACTGTGGTTGTTTGCAAACACTTCAAGTACAAAGGCACACTTAAGCTACTACGAGTAATAAAATAGTAATGGCAGTGCCCTTTGTTTCTGTACATTTGCAAGAATGAGACATAATAATTCCATATTCTGTAGCAACCTGTGCTTATCATGCAAGTCTGCGTAACACATTATTACTGGGCTATTTGGACTTGGTCTTGATAACATTTCCGCAAAGTTTAAAATTCATAAATCGTTGAATAAACTGATTTTTTTTTCAAGTGGAAATGCTTAGTTTTCCATTTTCAAAGTAGTTTTCTTATTTTTTTAAGTAATTGAATGTTTTAAATAATGAAACATAAAAAAGAATGTTTATCTCAGGAAGTTTACAGCTGTAAAAACAAAATAATGTGTGGCTTTAAAAAAACCTGGTTGGGTTCTTCTTTTTTTTTTTTTGTGTAATAACATTAGTTGAGATAATCCTGGTGTTCTGCTTGTCTTTTGTGTTAGATATGAGCTCCTGAGACGTAAAATCCAGCAACCACTTGCATCAAATCCCCCTGAAGATTTAAATCTGTGGCACAATATTTACTCAGGAACTCAGTGGTTTTATGAAGATAAGGGTCTTAGCAGGTGAGATTACAAAAACTATAAAAACAAATGCTGGCATTTTGTATAGTGTATGTTTAATAGTTCAAAGTATTTCTTGTGTCTTTATGTAGTGAACATATTAATTATGTAATGAAATATTTTTTGTCATCATCTTTGGTGTTAATCATTCTAATATGCAGGGATTTATTATTAGTCTGTCATTCTTGACTCATACATTGTTTTGCTTTGAAAACCAAATTAAAATGAAAACCTCATGAAATTTTAGCATTGAGATGCTCATGAAATCAAACCATTTAGATTTATGTGTACAAATGCTCTAGATTTGTGTGTTGGCAAAGTTGTAGCACAGGCAGAATGCATGTTTGAGGAAAGCATCTGAAACTTTTTTTCGGCAATGTTTATTTTTTTTAACCTGATTTTATGGTGTTAGCTTCACCACAATTAAATGCAGGGTGTTGAGAGTGGGCAAATGGAGTATGTTCTCTGTTCCTCTGCTCAGTGTGTCACAGACCTGCCTTGCAGGGTAGAGCAAGACATTTGCTCTTGACCAGCCTTATTTTCTACATCTTGAAGTCAAGGCTATTGCTCCTTAGGACATAACACACAAATGAAGAAATGGTAGTGAAAGATTCAGCATGGATTCTGCACTGGGTTCTTGTAGGTAAAGTCTCAGGAAAACCCTCATGGATGGTTTCAGTGTGTGTGTTCCTTGTGCCTTGTGTGCTGGTGTGCTTTATGAGAACTCCACGTCAGTCACTGACTCTCAAATATCTGTACTTTCCTTCTACTTCTGTAAAAATTGTGTGAGCATCCCTCCTGAGCACAATGGGAATCAGGAGAACATGACCTCTGCTTCTGCTAGAGACACACCAAACCAAGCTGAGGGCTACTGCCTCTGCCTTGCCAGTGCCTGCTTGCTGAAAGTCAGTGCTTGTTTCCATCTGTTGCAATAACTGCTCATGGAGCTGTTCTTGTACCAATCCTGCCCAAGTATCCATTTCTTTCTTTTAACCATGTTTGAAAGTCTGCACAAAATTGCCTTTGGTTTTAGCTTTGCATATTTCAGTGGTGCCGGTGTGTGCAGCAGTTATTCGAGCGATTCAGAGGGGGCAATGCCTTCAGACAGAGCCTGTGACCAGTTATTAGGCGCAGTGAAATTTTGGGTTGAATGAGCTGTGGCCAAAAAAGTGTGCCTAGCCCTTGGATGCACCTGAACACTTCTTTTGGGGAGGATTCTGCAACCTGCAGCTATGTTTTTGCAGTTAACAACTCAGGATGAGTTTGTGGGTGGAGAGAAGATGCTGCAGAGAGGCTCAAGACTTATTTTTCCCCCGAAAGCAAATTCATACCTCAGCATTTATTTTCATTTGTTATACTTTAAGCATTTCAGAATGACTGTTTCTTTTTCAGATGGTTCCTTCATTTCTAATAGACCACGACAAACTCATTTTATTTTCATTGTTAAAAATATGGATCCAAAAATGAATTGCAAATTCTCATCACTAAATTGCAAGACTAGATTCCTTTCTTTATTGTATGTGTCCTATAATGTCCAAGAAAAAACTACATGTTTGCAAGTGACAGAAGATGCAGAGAGAGAAATAAGATGTGTTTTGTATATTGTCACTGTTTGTCGTGCTTAGAGTTAGGTTTGGAGCTAGTGAGTTCCCATTAATTTGCTTTCTTCTCAGTGGGAGTGCTAAAGATTAGCTCTTTTAAAAATCGGAGTGTTACAGTAAAGTGTCTAAAATAAAGTAAATATACACTGTGAGTACCTTTTTTGTACTAAAATCTCTAAATATTAAGCATTTACTGTACGCTCCTTTATTGCATCTGTAGGCGTTTATCCCCATGTGTTGCAGCTTCAGTGAAAATTTGAACAAAATGATCCTGTTTCTGTCTTTGTGCAGTTTTGTATGAGGCTTTTTATGAGTAAATTTAATTTGAGATTATGGAATCCCACTTAAAGTACATTATGATGCTTTCTTACATAGGGAAGAAATGATGACGTGAGAGTCACTTGGTTTACTAAATACACATGTAGTATTTAATAAAACTGTGTAATTGGGATATGCACAGTTCTGAAGAAAATTATTAAATAGTTTGAACTCCTAGGTGCCTTTTTGGGATGTTTTTGTAGTAGAAGAGTCCTGACTGTGTGGTGAATCCCTTTTACAAATGAGACTCTGCAAGTTAAAATCGATGGGTTTCCCAAAAGAGGAAAAAAGCCTCATTTGATTAAATTCTGATCCAAATTTTGGCAGGTTGCCACTGCTGTAATTACATATTGAATTGGGCTATAATCTCTCAACACCTCAGAAGCTACAACTATGAAGAAGTGAAATGTGTTTTATTTTTGTTACCATGTTAATTGTGCTGAATTATTTCCAAAAAAATAGATGCCTCTTATGAAGTCTTTATTGGTGCATACCATGCAGATGAATTTTTGTGCAGGGGAGCAAGAAACAACAAAACTTTGGCACAGGCAGCAGGTTTACGGCAAATATTTTCTGTGTCTGCGTTTTTCATTCCATTTCATTATTTTTAAAATGTCTTAGGTACACAACATACGAGTACAAGCTCATAGTGCACAACGAGGTAGGATATACATCAAGTGAAGAAGTGATAGCTACTACATTAGCAGGATTACCAGAGAGAGGAACTGTCCTCGCTGCACGTGCTGTTAATCACACTGCTGTGGAAGTGGAATGGTCAAAACCAAGTAAGTGTGCTTAGTATTTATTCCAGTAACTAGATGCTAACCTGCCATCACTTACCATGGCCTGCCTTGCTCTCAGAGGAAACACAGTCCTTGTCTTGATTTATAATATACCTAAATGTCCTTGAAAGGAGAGGAAAGAAATAAGGGAAAAAATGTGCACATTTTGCTCTTTCTCAGTCATGTTTGTATTTATTATATGCTCTTTCTGCAGAATGAGAATAGTGAAAGTAAAGAAATAGTTAATGCAAACTACACAAAAGCAGTACTACACAAAATCCTGTTGTCTTTGTGGTCTATTTCAGCCCTTTGTATAAAAATTTACGTCTACATTCCTTCACGATGAGAGGATCCCCTTTCTCTTTCTTTTTATTCTGATCCTTAAAATGAATTGAGCCAATTTCTTGAGGTGGTTTGTTAATACAACAGTGGGGAATTTCTTCATGACTTAAATGCAAATGATATTGTAAGGACTGGGTGCTGAATTGCAACAAATGTAGTCTCTTTATTTTATAATTGCATGCCTGAAGTAAGCATGCTTATAAAAACTGACAAATGTAATAGATCTGAAGCAGCTCACTGAAGTTTCATTACCTTAGTAATCTAAACCCCTGACCTTCTAGATGTAGGTAATGCAATCGGGTTTTATTTTCATTCATATCTTAGAAATTTTCTCCATGTATGTTTGTGAATGCAAAGTTAGACACCAAGGCCATTCATTATTTGAAAACCTTATCATATTTTGTTGCTTCTTACATTGCAATAAGTGTAATAATTATTTTGTATGTCAGTGTTTCAATTTTTTTCATAATATTAGTTTTCAAATTAGTTTTATGTTTTCTTTGGGAACTTGGGAGCCCTCAATATAAGTTGCCTTACTCTCTTTCTTTTCCCTACTGAAGGTTTCTGACTTTTAAGGATTTAGGACTGTGTACCACTTAAAAATAATGTATCATTCTTGATTAAAAGTTTCAATCACAAAATCATATATTATTAAATCTGAAAATATGCTTTTAGCTTTTATCAGTTCTCTGTCTCAGTGAGCTGAATCTTATTCAGTAGCAGTGTGTCATTTCAAGATACATGTGCTGGTGCTTAAAGTTTTTGTCATAATTATACTTTTCATCTCGGTGCCTACTGGAAAAGCATTTAGTCAGATCTGGACTTAAACTGTTTGACAAAGGAGTGATAAGATAACAGATGACATCTGAGCTACTAAAATGGAGAAGACTTGCCTGGAATCTGTGCTTATCCATCAACTCAGACCAGTGAATGTCCTTCCCTGTGTAGCCAGAAAATGATACTGTATTTTCTTTCTTTCCCTGGGGAAGTTAGTGCTGGGTAAAACATATTTTAGAAAGAAATGTGAGGATTTGGGTTTTTCCCCTGTATGTATGATGCTTCTGAGTGTATTAGAGCTTTATGTGTAGATGACATGATCGTCCTTGTTCTGGAACAAGAACACATAGCTACTCACTGTCACTGTGGCCAAAAGGCTGTCTGGGTAAAGGTGAATGTCACTGGAATTTGCAGTGTAGGCTCTGGTCCTTTATTCATGGCTAGAGGAATAATACAAGAGTGGAGTGGGCTCTGGGAAGTTTTGTTTGAAGGGAAGGAACAAAAAGGTCTGCACACCACTGCTTGCAGTGGCCTTTACCTATTAATTTGTTTATTCCATTGTCTTCGTGGGGATGTCTAGACAAAGAAAGCTTTCTCCAGTGTTAGACAGGATGATGAACTATTAATGATTTTGACAAGTTGGGAAGAGCAGTCTGCGTCTCTCCTTATAAGGGTGAAATTAGAGGCACTTGATGGCATCTTCCCTTTTTTGTAAATAACAGGGTCTGCATAAAATTTATTTTACTCTTCACAATGAATGTTGTTGATAAGAAACTTGCTGACTGAAAATTTCCCAGCAGATGATCCAATGTTTTCCCTTTCTTTTCCTAGCACTACAGGATTTGCAAGGAGACGTTGTTTACTACACCCTCTTCTTGAATTCTACTGTTGAGACAAGATCTCTGAGGATCCAGGCTGATGTAAACTCTGTAATCATAGATGATTTGCAGCCCAACACAGAGTATCAGATATTTTCTCAAGTTTTTAATGGAGTCCACAGCATCAACAGTGAAGTTGTACATGTGACTACCTCAGATGGAGGTGGGTTAGCAGTGAATGCAGCTTGGCTTAAAATCTGCGAATGAAATTGATTGATTTTTGTTAGGGTTGAGATCAGTCATCCTTCCATTATAAAATTTCCGGTATAAAAGGAAAAAGGTCTAAAACGTTAAAATGCTTAAGTGCTGGTTGTCATCATGTGGTAGATCAATAAACGGTCCCACTGAGACAGAAGCAAAAGCTCTAATAGCACGTATTAACCCAGTTTGTTCTCATCTTCTCCTACATATTCTTGTCTGTGTGCACTAAGTTTGGAACTGAGTTCATATCAATAAATGGTGAAATTTAGAAACAATTAATGGGTTTTAAAAAGATTTGCTCTGTGAAGCGACATGCGTTTGACATGACAGCGGTACACAGGGCCTTTCCTGAGTCACTGGAAACTCTGGGTGTAAGTTCAGCCTCTAAGAAGATTCTTTATGAGTCATTTCTATGCCAGTGGGCAAGTGCAGGGCTGGGGGTGGAGGTTGAGGATAAAATAATAATAAAAAAAAATTGTGCATCTTAAATGTGTTTAGAATGGTCTTTCTAATCTTTTTGCTTTATAAAGTCTCATTATAAACATTATAATATCATTACCTCAGAAACAGTGTTCCAGGTCATTAGCAAAGCACTTTAAGGGAGGATTCCATTTCCTTTCTCATGCCAAAGGTCAGCACCTTTTGTTTATAAAATAGAATTGATCGTAAGGGCAATTTTTCAGCTGGTAAAGATAGGTTCTTATGATAAAAATAGGTCTTTGCATGGTTATTTCTGACATGCTTAGATAATTATGTAATTTAACGCTAAGGAAGGTGTTGGTTTTTTTCTTTTTTTTTTTTTTAAATAAATGTTAGACTTCATCATTACCTATAGTAATCAACATTTGAAACCATTTACATAATGGCAATATCGCATATTGCTTCATCTATAAGGCTGATAATGTCACGTTCCATCAGACATAAGGTATTTTGGTCTCAGGTTTTGCTTTAAAAGCAAAATGCTCTATTTTTTTTTTTTTTTTTTTTTTATAAGAATTAGGATTGGGGAGACAAAAATAATATTTGCATGTTGGCAGTGCAGATGGGTGAATAATTTATCATCATATCTCACTGGCCACATACTACTGATGATTGACACTATGCTGCTGGTATAAAGCATTTTACCATCAGCTCTCATGATTTCTAACTGAGAGTATAATAAGCCAATTTACAGAAGACTACAGACTGTGATAACTTCATCAGAGGAAAGCAGATAAGCAGTGAACCCTTTGCTAAACCTAAATACTAATCTGCATTTGGTTAAACAAGTGCTTTTGCAGAGACAGCTGGAGTTTATTCAGTTTCTTCCTTTATTTCTAGAGCCTGAGGGCATGTTCCCTCCAGAGGTTGTCATCATCAACAGTACAGCTGTACGTGTCATCTGGACATCGCCTTCAAACCCGAATGGTGTTGTCACAGGGTACTCTGTCTATGTAAATAACCAGCAGTACAAGACTGGAATGAACGAGCCGGGATCCTTTCTTTTAGCAGATTTGTCTCCCTTCACCGTGTATGATATACAGGTTAGAATATCTTTTCTGGGTTGTGTAACATACTTTAATTGTACTTGTCGATTTCTACTTGGATTTCCAAAAAGAATATTGTTTCATAATTTTCTTTACACGCACAGTGCAAACATATGTTTGCACTGATGCTTGTGTGGATATACATACAAGACATATATTTATTTTTAGAATATTTTGGTTTGTATATACTTTTCATAGCACCAAGTTCCCTTATCTCTTTTTTCAAAGTGTCAAAACTCCATTTACTTTCCCCTAAATGCTCTGTGCTTCAACATTAGCAAAACCCCAACATACAGTACAAAGAGGCAAAGAGTCTACTCCTACTCATTAAAAGAAAATTGCAATTGTTTAAGAAACATCAGGTATGCATGATATGTCTGTACAGTGAAATAATGATGTTGAATTTGACATCCCAGTATCAATTTCTTTTCCTTATCCTCTTGAGGAGGCAGCAGAGCTGATCTCTGAAATCATCGTAATACTTTTTATGGTCTTAATACCTGCAACATTTTTTTTTCTTTTTCTCTCTTTTTGCCTCTCTAGTCACATATCTAGTGAAAGGCAAAATACTGTCGGCAGAAACATAGTAATAAATTTTTTTAAAAAAATCTTTCTATCCTGACTTTGTATTAATATACTCAAGAACTGGATTTTGACACTTAATTGTAACTATTCCTGTCTATTTCATGAAGGTTTGGTTTACATTATTATATATGAGACAAACTTAGTAGTACCATGTATACTTCATTCTGAAAATTTGCAGCCACTTACTCCATGCCATAAATAACCATCACAGACAGGCACACCGTAACAGATTTCCATGTTCCAGCCCCTCTGAAGCAGCAAACCTCCATCCATGAATACACATATGACTTTCTGAATGCGACTTGGAAACACATTTGTCTTTTCTCAATAACAATGCAAATTCAGTGTACTGCCTCACTTATAGACCCTCTATATTAATTTAGTATGGCCACCTTCTGTTACTTGAGATGTTAATTATTCTTCTCTTCTGTTTTGGTGGTATTTATATGTGCATCAATGTGATTGGTAAAACCAAAATAAGATGTCTTTCTTTTTTTTTTTTTCCTTTTGATTACTCTTCTTTTGTTCCTGGAAACAATATTATCTTGGATTCATGTGCATCTCACTGGTAATCTTACTGCATTATTTTTCATTTTCATGCTTTTTAAAATTTTCTGGAGCTTCCCTGTTGATACTACAGAAAAAATGTTATAATCCTTCACTGCCTACTTCACTTTGACTCTTCTTAGTTTAATCTCAAGAATTGAAGGAGTAAGTTTTTATTACTGTAGCACCTTTTTCTTAACTAATTGTATTATTCCTATTTGCATTTCTCTGTTTTAAGTTACAGAATAGACATGAAGGAATAGAAAACACTAAGGAAAAATTATTTTTATTTTTCTGTCAGAATATATGGTAGGAAGAGAAATCTCACTCAAGGCCTCTAATCAAAGCAAATTTTTTTCAGTATTGTGTACCAGGTCTACATATACATGCAGAAAAACAAATTCACTGCAACTCTTTTGGTGATAATTTAATAGAAAGCAGCAATTAGTGCCAGAAGGCTGCATGTACCCTTCTTTTGAAAATGGTGTGGGAAAATGTGATACAGTGCAGTGTATCTTTGGTAGATATACTTATCTCAAAGCTGCAATATTTTTCTGGTACGGAATCTGTTAAACAGAAAATAGTTATATCTTGGGTGAAGAGAAAGTGTAAATGAGTAGCGGAGCTGAAAAATTTCTGCAGCTGCATACGTGAGCCTCGTGTTCTTCTCCATCAGATTGAAGCCTGCACGGTGTATGCCTGCGTGAGAAGCAACGGGACCCAAATCACCACTGTGGAAGATGAGCCAAAGCAGCTGTCAGCACCCATTATTCACATAATTGGCTCAAGGTACTGTGCTATAGGTGGCTTTCATGTATCAGGGAGATTTGTAGCCAGAATGGGGACCAGAATGTAAAGTTGTCTTCTCAAAATTGAATAAAGTGCATAAAAGAATTCCATATATGCTTTGAAAATATTTTAAGTGGTTGTTATCTTTGGTCTTGGAGTTTTTGCCGAAAGATCAATCAAAGAAGTCTCACCCTTGGTTGATTGTACATACCCATTTGGGTATCACTGTGCTGTGATAATAAATAAGGCATAAGTGGAAATAGTTAAGAGAAGAAGTGTAGTGGAATGAAAATTATCACATTCTGCTGTCAGTTAAGAAGAGGAAGATTAATGTTCAGGGAGCAATGCAATGCTGATAATGGAAACTTAGAATAATTCTGGGTAAAATAAAGTCACCTATCACTGCAGTAAGAATTAGTAAACTATCTTAAAAGGCGTGCATATCTATGTCTCCTTGAACCACTGTTTGCAATCTGCCTGTCCACTACATCCACAGGCATGGGCAAACTTCTTAATTGTAAAGGGAGCATCAAACCTGCAGTCCTTAGAAGCAGCCAAATTGTAACTTATACAGTGATTCTTTGGGAGTTAATATCTTCCAAAGACAAACTAAACTTGCTAACACATTTTTCAGAATTACACCAACATTGAAGCAGTTAACCTCCTGTGTTTGTCTTATTGTTCCTGTGATTTTCCACTTCTGGTGGAGTATGCTCATTAGCAGTGTTTCTTTCATCAAAAGAAAAAAAAAATCTTTTGAAAATAACTAGTATCTAACATCTGAGCCTTCAGAAATGGCCAGCAGAATGGAGTTGCTTCTCCAGTCTCTTAAGGACTTTAGCTTCCTATTTACTATTCATATATTTTGCTTGAATTGAGCATTTCTGTCTCTGTATAAGGGTGAAATTAAGCTTGCTATTTTTCTGTCACACATATAGATACAGTCAAAGCTTGTTTGATGATAAGAACTCAATTCAGGATCTCATCTTTTGCCCTTGGCTTTAACTTATGTATGCCTTTGTCTGTATTGTCTGTACTTGTCTGTACTGCAAACACTTATGCATGTTTTTGCTATTATATATAGACTAAATATGTCATAACACATGAATGCAAAAGGATCAAAAAATGCCTTCCTACTTTATAATCTGCTCAGCCAGAAACAGACTCTGTTTCTACACTGCCTTTTCCTCCATGTCATATTATCATCAGCTGTTCTTATATCCCAAAAGAATACTAACTACTGATCGATTGCCCAGACATGTCTGGCCGTGGCCTACATGTGCCCCGGGTAGTTCATTTATTTGCCACGGTGGATTTGCTAGAGTGGAATTTAATCAATAGCTAATTCATTAATTCTGGTCCTCGAGTATGTAGGGATTGTGCAGTATAAAAATGACTGGCTGGCTTCAGCTTTGATTGAAATATGACAAACACCACAGCTGACAGCCTTGGCGGGTGCTGGGCTGAATGTGAATTTTGCTTATTTATCCTTCATGAAAGAAAAGGCTTGAAAAAAAAAACAAACCCAAAAACAGTTTGTGTGGACAAGAGGACATTTTAATACCTATCTGTCATCAGAGAGCGAAAAAAGGCATTTCTAGAGTATGGGCTCATGGGATACCTGAGATATAACAAAGCCTATGCAGTTTATTGCCTTTAATTGGAATCATGGCATTTTTCCCTCTTCTGAATCAGTTTGTGGGGCTGTATTATTGATGAGAATGCTGTAGGATAATGTCTTTGTAACATTCACAAATAATTGTTTTAAAATTTGCCTCAAGGTGCTACATGACAGAAATTATAATTTCACCCACCAACTTAGAAGTCTTTCTGATAGCAACTCCATCCACACTGTTCTAATGAAGGTTACACCACCAGAGCCATTATAAATACCTTACTTTTCCACCCCTTACAGTTAATAACTCAGCTTCAGGCTGAAACTTGGCACAAAAGGTCGCAGTCCTGAAATAATTATTTTATAAAGCCGAACTTCAAATAGAAAACAGTATGGGACCCAATCCTGACATCCTAAGTCAGGTTCTGGTTTGTTATGTTTCTTGCCTGCATTTAGGATTTTTTGGGGGAGTGGTTGCACTGACCATGTTTAGGTAGAAACAAATACTGTTGAAATCAAGTATGCTTTTAGTTTGATTTGGTTTTAATTAGGACCTCAGGATTTAACTCTGTAGACAAGTGGTTTATTTTATTGCACACTTTAGAAAGTTCTGTGAGTACTGAATGCGTGTGGAGGCTTACTGAAAGTTTGTGTAGTAGATTTGATTCTCCTGGGTGTGCTGGAAAATAATTCATTACACTTTAAAACACTCTTCTTCTTTCTCTTTTTCATTGTAATGCAGCAGTTCTTTTACGTGCTTAATTCAAAGGCTGATAGCTCAGAAAACACCATGTGGCCTAATCTAGGAAAGATCCTTTTTGGCTTCATGAAGAACCAGAAACCATGGCAAGGGTGTAAGAGAAAACTCAAAGACAAGGCCATGAGAGAAAAGTTAGGTGGATTCTTTGGCTTGGTGTTCAGTGTCATGGGACTTCAGGTTTCTGTATCAGTTGCTGTTTGTGGGTGAATGAGGTAGAGGAATTATTTCAAATGAAAATGCCCAAATGAAAAGGATTTTAGAAAAAAATTGATAAAACATAGCAACAAATTATTGGGATTATGGTATTTGCTCATGAGATCTAAAGGAGATCAAATATGAAAGTGTCAAACTGCTGTGCTGTGTTAAATATCCTTTAAGGTGGTCTCATTGCTGGGCAAATGGGAGATGAGACAATGTAGTGAAGATTTCACCAAGAAAATATTGGGAACTAAAGACTGGGAAGTCTGATTTTCCATACTGGGAAAATGGTCAGAAAGTCAGAAGACACCTGATCACTCTCCCTACTGTAACAATGGGAAACACAACACTGAAAGATTTCTCCAGGAAGTTTGTAGCATCACCAGATGTGTGGTGCCATTTATCAGACTGCCTGGACTGTGTCATCCTGCCTCTCTAATTATGTCAGCCCTGCATCCGCGATGCAGCAGGTACTTAACTCCTGTGCAATAATGCTGCAGCACTTGCTCAGTATGTGTGATCTCCTGATGAGGGAAGTATTTTATTCACTAGTCATTAATAATAGCAGTGTTCCCTATCTGAAGACTGTCAAGTGAATCTTGTGTTTGGTTTGTTTTTTTTTTTTCTTTAAGTTCCAGCTCCTAAAAGTCATTGAATCTTTGATTTTTTGAATTTAACTCTTGCATGTGATGACACTAATGGAACATTCATTATCAAGATTCCGAAGTGAGGCCTTGATATATCTTTAGTCTTCATGGTTAAACCTTTGCTATTGTGTTGAGGAAAAAAAAATAAATCAGGAGACTTTTTCATGTCTTATGGGCACTTGGAGCTGGTGATACTTGAAGCAGACAAACCCCAGAATTTTATTTCCAAAGTCTGTTTTATCAAAAGATATCTGAAGTGATATAAAAATTCCAAAATCCTGTTATTTTTCATGGATTTAAAAAAAAAAAAATTCTACCTGGAAATGTCTAAAATAGTTGTCTAATGTCTAAAATGATTTCACTTTGCTCTCCTTCTCAAAAGCAAATACATCTTCACGGATCAGTTTGAAATTGTTCTTTATCTCCTGAGAGTGCTTTCATAGACTGTATAGTCTGAAGCAGATTGTTTCTGTGAGCCTGGCTGGGCTGCCTTGCCTGCTTCAGTATTTTCACCCCAGTGACAGCAGAGGGACTCGTCCAGCCCTGGAACTATCATAGATGACAGACACTTGGAGTGTTCTCTGGGCAGAGCAGGATCATACTCCACCTGTGACGTGTCACACATTTTTTGTCTGTGCCTCCAATTTGTGAGTCTGCTTATGTAGGTCAGGCTGTGGGCACTTCCCAGCGTACCCCACAGGTCCAGTGTATCCAACAGGGAGTGACTGGGTAGAAGGAGAGGCCTTGCAGGCTCTATCCCCATTTTCCTGCACCACACATGACACATCTGCCTGCACACTAAAGCGCCCATCATGTCCCATTAAATGTACACCTGCTCCAGAAGGTTTTCAGCTCAGCCTTCAGATGGGGGATGTCAAAAAGCCTCTGCAGTGCCATGAAAACCCTGCTGTTCTTTCTTAAACTGAGCTATGCACTGTTCTTGCTGTGTTGCCGCAATTTGCCATGGGTGGCAAACATCAGAAGGTGAAGACATAAGTGAAACGCCCATAAAGTTGTGGAGTCTCCTTATCCAGGAGCCAGTTCTGGAAGGTCGTACTGGGCTTTACCTCATTGGCACTGGCCAGCAAACTCCTATTCCACACAATTTCCTTGTTCAGCTGCAGTTTTTCACGATATCAGGCTATGCCCACCCCAAATGAGCATATTTCAAATAATAATAAAGTAATTTAACTTGAAAAACTACAAAAAACTGGCACAATACTTTGAAAATATATCCATGAGGGTCTGAATGAAACTTGCAGAAAACAAATACTGCAAAAATATAACTGGGAATGCTTTCTTTGCTCCTGTGATCTATTCTGTGCAAAGACCAGGAGTTACAATGGCATTTATAAAGGTTGAAGTACTACCCTTCTTTTCCTTTTCACTTTTTTTTTCCTGAAGTTTGTACATTTTCCTGCTTTTCCATTTTTAAGTGTAACATTATTTTAATGTTGATGAGTGCATTTGTGTGAGTATGTGTTCATGTGTATGTAGTAGAATAGGTAGAGAATACAAAATAGCAATGGATAGAATATGGAATTAAATCTATGATTTAGATGAAGGCCTTGGAATGATAATGGTGACTCTACAAGCCACCTATGAATTTATTCCCTCATAGGTGACACTAATTCCTGTTCTGCAAAGGCTTATTGCTGTGTGTATCCCTCTGTTTATACCTCAAGGAAGTGAAATAATAGTTCACTTATTTTTATTCTGTTAAGATGTCAAAGTTTATCTCAGCAGCTGCTGTTTCACTGTAGCATTTTCACTTTAAATTAATGCTAATTTCTGATGTTACTGGCATTCTGACAGTGACTGTGTAATTGGGACATGGAGATTAAAAAGAGGTACTTGGTGTCTAACTATGCACTGTTGTTAGCGCTCTTAACAATCAATCTACATGTAGCATTGGGATCTCTGTCTCTCTGCCCAAACAGAGCCACAGTGAAAGAAATTTGCATCTTCTGCAAGATTTCACAGTGATTACATAAGAAATGTTCATTTGAAATATCAGTGCAAAAATTGTATTTTTGTTTCAAATGTCCCTTTTCACTTTTTTTTGAAGTTTATTGTAATACTGAGTGAGTTTTTCATGGAAATACCTACACGTTTTTAGTAGTGATAGGCATGCTACTGCTTAACATGATTTAACAATATCTGTTAAGATATTTTTTTCCTCTAAACTGATGATGGTCTGATATCAAACCTGAAATCAGCTACAGGATTTTGTTTTACAGATAGTATTTGCAGGCTGCGGCAGTGATACTTTTGCACTCAGTCAGAAGTCTTGAGTCTTAGTCGTAATATAAACACTTCCATTTTTTACTTCTAATTTTATATCAATGAAAACATTTAGTTACAGAAGGGAACTAGTGCTTACTGATGCTATAATGAATTCTTTCTTTTAATTCTGCACTGAAGAATACATCTCAAAGCAACATACTTTGGAAAAGGCAAGATTAAGACAAGCCTGTTCTCAATGATGGCTGAGCACAATGTGAGGAAGCTGCCCTAACAAAGGCACAGAGGGAAAGAAGTAATGAAATGAAAGGAGTAAATTGCTAGAAAGTTTATTACACAGGAGTTTCCAGAAGTGGGAATGAGATATCATTTAAACAGCAAGATTTAAGGACTTTGATTGCATGTGTGATTTGTTTTCATGGAGTATTAGCGCATATTGACACTTTTGAAAAACTTTTACTCCTTTGGTTATTAAAACAGCTCTGAAATTTGTTATCCAGAAGAACATTTTAGAAACTTCAAAATGTGTCAGTCCATGTGAACTAGTGTAAAAAGTAACTACTATATGCTAATCATTTAATGTAAGTAGCTATAGAGGCATAAGTACTTCCCAAAGTTTAACACATACTGATTTTCTTATTGTAGATCTCTTCAAATTAACTGGGCATCGCCAGGACAGCCAAATGGCATTATCCTGGGATATGAACTCTTACGTAAAACGTGGCAGAAGTGTACTTCATCAAAGACTCCAAGGAGAAGCAAAAGTAATAAAATGTGCATCTCATTAGAATGCAAAAAGGATGAAAATATCTGTGGAGAAGTGTGTTATCATCCAGAGTCAGAGGTACTTTTACATTCTTAAGTTATGTATGTAATGAAAAATAATATTTTTAGGAATAGGTGTGTAAACCAAACCTCTTTGGTTATCAGAGGAAAGGAAGTAGAGGGTTCTACTTCTTTTGATACTTTTAGATGAAGGCTCTGATAGGTCTCTTGTAACTCTTTAAAATCAAATATGGATGTTTGAGCTCATACAGGTGACTGTTATTTTAAGTCTTTGTTTGCTGACCTTATTTCTCCTTTTAGGAGAAATGAATTGGTAAGCATTTATGAATGTGTTCATTGGCACTTTGGTTTGGTGAAGTTTTGAAGTGAATCTCCAGATTGTTTTCATTTATTACATGGTGGTTAAGGGTAGAAGTTATTTTAATAGATGTGAATTAAATTCCTTGCACAGGAAGCTAAGCCAGAACCTGTGTTTCAAAAACCATTCAAACAGGTTGCAGGTCTGGGTAAGGACTTTATTTTACCAACCACTGTGTGGACCACCTCACTTCACAACGTCAGATGTCTGAAATTTCCTCCCTTCAGAAAGCTTTCCTCACAGAAAGGTTTGCGCCATGTGTATAGTGCAGATGTCCATCCCAAGAATTCCAGCTTTGTATGTTGCCAAGTAAATCACACAAGCTACATATCATGACATTTGAAGAATGTCACCTCTTGAGTCCACTGACACAATCCCATTGTGACAAATTAAATGGTGAATCCACACAGATCTCAGTATGTACGTTTTCTGCTCCTGCTTGGGACAATTGACACCAAATTGGGAGGAGCTGTTGAGTCCCTCAAAGGCAGGGATGCCCTCCAGAGAGACCTCAGCAAGTTAAGGAGAGGGAAAATCTCCAATCTTATGCATTTTAACAAGGGAAAGTGCTGGATTCTGTGTCTGGGACAGCCCTGGATGTGTGTACGTACATGGTAGTTCATATGGCTCCTTTTGCATAAAGTCATTGCACTCGACCACTGAAAGCCCACAGGAAATTTCTAGGTGTATGCAGAATTTGAAAAATGCTAGCAAAACTATGAAGCTTCTCTCTGTGTGAGGAATCCTCAAATCCTTCATGGCAAATGGTGGTTATTAATATGGCTTGCTGGAGTTTTTCTTTCCCTCTTAAATTATTCCTTGGATAAATGCTTGATAACCAGATTTGCCAGTAGAGAAAATCTATTTAGATTCAGCTACAAGTGGGTAGCTGTTACATGACAATGATGAGCAACTCTGAATGGGATCTATCGTGATTTGTCAGATGCATTTTTAAATTATGGCTATTTTCAGGTTAATCTTCATATGAGTTCCTGTTTAGGAGTAGGATCAATAGCCTAGCAGGAGTCTGTAATGGTTTTTATTGACAAATGAGGTAGAAAACTCTTAGTTTGAAAGTAAGATTTAATGTCATGAAATAGTGTCTCTATTTGTCAAACACATCATCACATGTTCTGTGACTAAAGCAAACAATATGTATTCACAAGATTCCCTGTCAGACAAGACAGTAATTAAGGGAGTGAGTTATTTGAGGGGTTCAAATCAAAATATAAATTATTCCAGCCAACACAGCTTTAGCTTTTGAGTTCCCTTGAAAGCAATACTATATTAAACATAAGTATTTCTGAAATCTTGCAAGAGAATTATGGACAGCCCTTTTTTCTAAAAGGTAAAATTATCTATTTCAGGTTTCTGGCAAAGTAGACTTTTACTGCATCTTGGCATGTGCATGAATTAAATTGCATTAAATTGGTCTTAGAAGTTTTCCTCTCCGTTCTTTATTTTTTCAGCCTTTGTACGTTTATGGTAACTTTAAGCTTGGAGAGTGTTCATTTATTTTTATGGCTTCCTGGCTTTCTAATTTTTTCTAATTAATTTTGCATTACGTTGTTTTAATGGTCTCTCTGTATTCTCCCAGACTGCAGCTAGGAGTGGGTGCTATTTGTTAAGTAATGGTAACATAATAAATGACTGGAAGGTCCACAGGAAACTGAAGCACTCATACATAAAATGACACGGGGATAATTTTTGTGGGTGAATTGATTAAAATTCCCCTCGCAGTGCTTTGTTGGGTTTGCTATATTTATCCACACTAGTCATCCAAAATGTCCATAAGGGACATCTGCGGACCTCTTGGTGCATCAGTGTGCCTTGTAGACTGGAGTGCATGACAGGGACAGCATGACAGTGGCAGGCCTCTCTCATACTTTTCTAGAACTCACTGCCAGGCTTTATACTGGTATTTATGATCCTTGGATTTGACACTCTACTGGACAGGAGTGAAAAGTAACACTGACCAGTGTACATTTGTTCCGAAAAAAGCCTCTCATCCCAGTGCCAGCTGCACTTCATTGAACCACAGAATGGTTTGCGTTGGAAAAGACTTTAAAGACCATCTCGTTCCAGCCCCCTGCCATGGGCAGGCACAGCTCCCACTGCGCCAGGTTCTCAAAGTCCCATCCAGCCTGGCTTGTTCACCATCCATTAATTGTACGGCCAAATGCGAAGAGACGCCTCTGAGAATTAAATGCTCAGCAGCTTAAGTAATGTTCAGATCCAGAATAATAAAGAAGTTTTTGTTCATTTGATGATAGACTGGCCAGCAAAAGTGGGCAGTTGTGTATAGATGGTTCCAATAGACAAATAGGTTGTGGAGTTCTCACTTTTGCTCAAGTCACTTATCGCACCTTTTATACAAAACAAAATCTGGATCTAATTTCCCTCTTAAAATTTCCTTGAATTCATGACTATAAAGTGAGAGGAAAACCAGGCCTTTTGTACAAAAATTATTTGGAGATATGTCTGATTATTTATTAATCTTTCCTTATGGATTTATGGATTACATTTGGCACCATCAGCTTGCATTGCAGAAAAAGAGGGATTTGTTATGATTCAGCTACATAAGAGATCACCAAAACATAATCCACCCCAGTAGAAGAAGTACCAGGATGTGTTGTCATTTTGCAGCAGAGTGAGATGCAGGAACTCTTCATCTAACACTGGCCAAGCTGGGCCCAGCCAAGTGCTGCATCTCTGTGAGAAAAGAAGTGTGAAACATTCCAGGTGCCAGGCTGCCCGCTGTGTGTGTGAGCTGGATTTGGGATTGGGTGTCTCTGCTGAAGACTGTGATCTGCAAATAAACCAACTTGCTCAGAGCCGTCTGGGGAAATCTCTAAAAGGGCAGGTGACCTTTTCACTACTAGGCACATGTGTACATGCACATTCATGGGCTCATGCAGGCCTGATATTAAGCCCAGTGAAGACCAAACATTCCTCCCATCCTAAATAATCTTTGCATCAAATCCCTACTTCTTTCTAGTTGTTACACAGTTTTCTGCTCCAATTCTTCATTATTGTAATGAAAATGAACATGTTGTTGTGCCTAGTAGGCCTACCTTGGTGTTTAATCAGACTTGCATGGATTTATTTCTTGAGCACAGAAGGAATTTAGAAATGCTTTTGTGTGTGTATTTTTGCAGAAGAGCTGAGAATACACTCTGATGTTGAATTTTGTCTGATGCCAGGAAGGTGCCTATGTCCTGTGTACTTTTTACAGTAATAATCTGTGCTGCTTGGGTATTCCCAAATTGCCAAAATTGTCAGTCTTTCTCTAGTTGTCTTCAGTAAGATGTGATCCATAACTCTATCCATATCTGAAGTGTCAAAAAAGACATCTGCTCACAGAGCACATACCATGAGTTTTGCAAGGTACTTCAATTAACAAGGGAGTGTGCCCGAGCTTCACCCATCAGGTAGCATAATTTCAATATCAACGGGGAAGGCATTCCTGTATTACCCATGGAGCTACCAAACCGCTTGCCTGTTGTGACTGACATCCTGAGGTGAACTCTGAAAATAATGAGACAGGTACAGTAAAAATGTAATTAAAGGAGTGGCATAGAGGCTAATAATTTCTGTACACTTTGCATCGCGAGTATGAACATCAGCAGTTAAAAGGGTCCTGACTGAAGGTGTTAATACAGCTTCAGCACTTTTTATTTTCAGGTGCAACAAGCTGTATAAATCTGCAGTTAATGAACTAATCAAATATAACTGACATGAGTAGGAAGTAGAGGCTTAACCCTTTACTCATTGTAATTAACGTGCCATTTATTAAAAACACCGGCAGGACTGTTTTAAGGACAGGAGGAGCAATATAGTGGCTTGATAGCCAGCCTCAAAAGCATGATTTTCAGCAGTGAAACGTAACATATCTTGACACTGGTGAAGGGTATTCCATCAATATTTATGCAAAATTTACTATTCATGTTAACAATATTGTGCAAATTCTTTTTCAGTTCTTTCAGGCTTAGAGAACCTTTAAAAAGATTACACTTCTTGTTGTAACACACCTGAAAGACAGAAAATGAAATTCATTTTAGGAAGATAATGCATAGTGATTTGTAAAAGAATAACAATAATAATTTCTGCTCATGGATTTTAGATCTAAGTCTATATCAATTACCAAAAGGCAACAACAGTTTGAGAAAAGAAATGTGTGAGTATACTTAGCTAAAAAGTGTGTCTATATAGATTCAGAGATAATTTAAGTAAAAATAGAATGAGTCTTGCTAATTTAAAATATTCCCTCTCACATGAGAACATGATGGGTCAATCATTACTCTGGTGTTTGCTCCACAGGCAGAAATTTTTAATGAACTCCTGTAGCTAATAGGAATTCCTGAGAGTGTTTTGTGAATTGCTATTTCACAAAGTGGTTCTGGCAGCAAACGTTTGACAAGAAGGATAAACATGGCTGCCTAGCACATCTGTTTATTTGAGTAAATCAGTCTTAGCTCAACTGGCATGTGTCCATAAGGCCAGATAATATCCTTCAGCAAAGTCTTCAGCAAGCAGAGGGATCAGGGATGACACAACTTTAATTAAAAGAGAGTTGCATAGATAAGTTTGGAGTATTTTTAAAAATTGTTACAATATTGTGTAATCCTGCCTGCCAGATTTGATATCTGGTTACTCCGTGCTAGTGTCATGGCTGACTGGGCCTTTCCCAGGCATCATAATAAGACTTTCTTTGTGCCCAACCCTTCCCAGTCCCTGCACTCCTGGATCACAGTCCCTCTGTGCGCTTGGGTGGGAAGAGAATGACAGGACTGATTTCTGAGTTACTTTGTGAGGTCTACTGATGTTTTTAAGGACTCCTGTGACAGCTAAGGATGAACATCTTGTATCATCTCCATAGATAGTAAAGATCTTCTAGTTACCAAGCGAATGTTGAGCATTCAACCCTCTGTACAACACTGAGATCTCCAACCTGCCTAAAATGTTGGTATTTGTTCACTCCAAACCTTCTGCTTCCATGTACATAATAACACCATCCAGTTGGGACTGTCACATTTAGATCTGAGAGGATGAGCTAATAATAACCCTTTGCCACTGTAACTTTCAATCCATCTGCTTTTGTTCTTTTTCTATGATGCAATTTTAGCATTACTTGAATGGTTTTGGGTTTTTTTGTGGATCGATAATGCAGAATCCTTTGGCTGAATATTGATGCAAATAAAAACTATCTCTAGAGGACTGCCAAAAAAGTGTTATTTCACAATTTACATCTGACTGCAGAGGATGTTATGGAATTACATAATAATAGCACCAACTGTATCAGTTGGTAATGCTAGATGAGAGTCTGAATGTGTTTTAGAGCTGACTGGACCCCTCTTTGGAAACTGTCTATAGGTTGTTGAGAAATGCTGAGGATCTTAATTTTTGAAAAGGGAAAGTAGCTGCTGAAACTACTGTAACACATCTGGGATGTACAGCTGGGGATTTTGTGTGGGAATTGAGGAGGAAAAGGAGAGGCACCAGTAATAATGCAATCTTACAAATAACTTTTCAAAGTGAATGCTGAAGAGTTGGTACTAAAATGGCCCTCACAGTGTTGGTGTGAATATGCAGTGCAGCTCCTTCTACTGAGGATTCTACTGAGAGAAGTGGCATTTCTTAAAACTGGAAGCATCTCATGGAAAGTAAGATGGCTGCTCAAGCACTTGAGCTTAGATAAAGCCAAAGATGTGCAACTTTCTTTTTCTGGAAGGTGCAAAGACTGTGTTCAGATCAAATTTGAGTGGTGGCCATCACTGAAAAGAAAGAAAAGTGCAAAAGGGGATGACAAATGAAATCCATGAAAAGAAGAGGAGGTAGTATTGGGCTAGATAGATCACAGAGGGAGATACCAGATAATCCCAAGGAGCACACAAATTGGGACCAAGAATACCTAAGGAACATGGACTTGGCCTTCTTTCATTTAGGCGGGTACAGAATTTCTAACTCTGGTGTTTCAAGCTCAGGTGGCAGTAAAAAAGACAAGAGAGAGAGCATTTTTACAAGTGTCAGGAATTGTTTCTAAAGGTGATCTGTTCTGAGCAAAGTGGCACAATAGGGACCAGGTAAACTTTTAGGTTTTCTTGGAGCCAATTTTAAATGAAGGAAAACAGCCTGGAGTGCATGGCAGTCCTTGCAAAACATCCGAAAGCTAGGAAGCAGAGAAGAGGTGTAAAGCAGAGTTTTATTTGACATCTTAACTAATGATCTGGAAGAAAGAACAGTAGGTTAATTAAATTCATAGATTGGATTATATTACCAGTGACAAAGTGGACAGCAAAATAACATAATAGGGCCTACAGAGATCCAAAATTCCTGAACAGAAAATGACAAAATTCATCTACATTGGTACTCTTAGACAGATGCTGAAGGGGAAAGTGTGCTGGAAAAGCAGAAAACAGTGTCACAATTCAAAGCATATAAGGTCATAAAACCTAAAAATATAATAAGGAAGCAGTAACCTCCTCTGTCCTACCTCATGTGGGTTACCTACCTCATGTTTATGTATTGTAACGTCAGAACCTAACCTAATACTC
The DNA here is from genome assembly GCA_013397895.1 of Origma solitaria. Classification (NCBI taxonomy): domain Eukaryota; kingdom Metazoa; phylum Chordata; class Aves; order Passeriformes; family Acanthizidae; genus Origma; species Origma solitaria. The sequence continues at coordinate 2,935,814 of VZRL01003719.1, read as the reverse complement.
CCAAGGGCGATGGAATAATGGCCATTCAAAAGTGAACAAAACAAAGCATCATCTTTCTGAAGTCAAAGAGATTTTAGGACATAAAAAAAAATATTTTTGTATGTATACATTTTTTGTTAATGTTATAATTATAATACAAAATAGATGTCCTCAGCCTATTAATATACATTTTTAAAAGATTTTTTTGTCAGGTAATAGTTAGTGTTCCTTGGCAAAAAAAAGATCCTTCAGAAGTAGAGGATCACCTTTCTTCACTGCTGAGATAACCTGACTTAGAACATGGTAAAAGTCAGTGGTGGAAGAAGTCCATTTCAAAAGAAAACAAAAGAGGAACTCTGCTTTAACATCTGTACTCTGCTGCCAACTCCATTTCATGTCTAGCTGCAAGGAGCTCATATAAGTTGCACTGGCTGTAGGTTCCAATTTTGCCATTTTTATGGTTATTCTACTGACTGTGCTGTAGGATTTGCTGGGTGTTCAGTGTGCCACTCCACTGACACAAGAGTAAGTGTACAAATAATTATTTGATTGTTCAAGCATATGATTTTCTTGACAGCATCTAGAAAGAACTCCACAGTTAAAAAGCCTTTTCAAAATTCATTTCCATATAAATTTTGTCTTGGAAAAAGAAATCCTTATATAAATACTACTCTCTTGAGATCACATTGTCTGAAGAACTGTGGCCATAAGTAAGTCATTGTGTGCTATAAGAAGAAAATTGCACTTATTTTTACGTGAAAGAAAACCGAAGAGCTCATATTGGGATATACTATTTTTTAGTTGTAAGGGTTTAAGCATAAATGAATAAATAAATAAACAAACAAGACTTGGAAAGGAAAAAAAAGGATCAAGTGATGGTAGACTATATCCACGTATTGCAATCTATTCCACATTGAGAGACTTGAACAGCCTGCAAGGCACATGAAGATGATTCATATTAATGGACTATTTTATTAAGGTGCAGTATGGTCGAAGGCCACAGAATAGCAGCATTCTGTCAGATACACAATAGTTTATTGAAGTCTGATAATGCTGGAGGGCACAGAATTTTAGCCAAGTTACATTTTATTTGACTGCAGTCATATTAGTGTCTGCACTAGGATACATGTTTTCATACACATTGTTTTGCCAGATAGCACATTATGTTCTGTTTAACAGATATTGCCTTACTGATTTTCTCTTGTTTTCTTTTTTTTTTTTTTTTTTTTGTGTCCACTACTTCTAGGTATGTTGTAATGGGATTCTGCACAACAATAAACCTGGCTTCCAATGCTGTGAGGACAAGTACATTCCATTTATTCTTAATTCACCAGGGGTTTGCTGTGGTGGGCAGATACATGCTGTGCAACCGAAACATCAGTGCTGTGGTGGTTATTACACCCGAGTTTTAGTAGGTAAGAGACAACTCCTTTCCGCTGCTTGAATGAAACAAAACAGTGAAGTTGATATATTTGTTAAAGCAAGGAGAATGAAAACAAGAAATGTGAGGTATATCAAGATTTCTAGATGTCTTCGAGACTTGTGTTCAGTGCAAAGAAAATTGCACTCACTTTGTCTTCTAAACACAGTATACTCTGTTTGTACAAGAAAGGCTTAATTGATGAAACCTGATGATTGGGTCATTTCCCAGAGAACTAATTTATGCCAAACTATACTTAATTGCAGTAAGTGCTGCATAATGGGAAGGGCAGTTCTGCTTAATAGGAACACCGTCAGGCAATTTAGTGGTGAAGTTTAGTTCTCTGCTTGACTTGACTCCACATGATTCTCCATAGCCATTTCTGTTGTGGAACAGTAGTTAGCATTTCATGTTGATATTCTGGATTACATCCCTTCTACTTGTTTCTGCATTGTCTACTCATTGTCTACTCTGCTTCTGCTAATGTTGCAGATCAAAGTATTCATCCCACGTGCATTAACTTTGATGGTAATTTGTCCTTCTCTTATTCTCAGAGCAGTTTGGGAAGTCTGCCAAATCTGTGTTTCTGTGTTACTGTCCAGAATTTGGTTTTCCAGTTTGTTGGAGGGTCATTGTTGACAGGGAAAAGGAGGAAAAGGGGGAGGAGAGATCCCTTTCGTGGGGCCAGTGCTCAGAGCGTGTAACTCTTTGTACGCAATTGTCAGGTCAGGAGCTAAAATGCTTCCATTGCTCATGAGCTGGCACACATTCTGTAGGCTCGGAAACGCTTGACATTTTGCCAACACCTTCAGCACATCCCAAGTTCTGATCTTTTGGAAAGTAATTCATATATCACAATATTAGAATGCTTTCCATGATGTCATCAGAAAAATGCTATCCCATGGAAGAACCGGAGAAGAGTATTTTGCTGACCTCATTGATCTCAATGTACTGAAATGGAGAGATTATACTGTGACCTCTGTCCCCATCCAGTGGTCTGTGTTAACTAGCTTAATGTTGTTTACATCAAGAAAGAAAAGCACAGCAGAACAAAATGTCTTATGTCTGAAAGTAGTTCTCATTCAGTCAGCAGTCCACAAGCATGAAACAGTGAATGTTTGAACATGATTTGAAACAAATCTTTTTCTGAGTATACTTGCTGCATTATTTTTCTATACTCTAAAGGGCAGCAACATGAACACTGTTGGTCACTTTTTTCTTTTTTATTTTTATAAATATGTTAATAACCTCAAGCTAAATGTTAATGTGGGTCATTCTTTGATAAGGATAACAATTAACTGGTAAGACTGCATAGTAGTTTTCAGAGGGAGAATATTTTCAAGCCTAGCTTGGAATGGATCCCATTTTGAGAGGTTAATGAGAAGGTTACTGATCCTTTGTGTCTTATGTCTAATAGTTCTTTAAAAAAACCAGTTTTATTTCCAATAGATGTAAACTACATTCTGTGTTTTAATACTTTCTCTGTGTAGCAACTAAATTAGCTTCCGAGGAATGCAAGAAAATATGATGAAGTACCTAGAAGGATTATATCTATTATACACTAAAAATTTGTTCTCATCTTTTTTTTTGTTTATTATTGACTTTATTTGATAAAGTTATTTATACAGGAAACTCTCTAAGCATACATATTTCCCAGATGCTGTTTGGCCAGCTCGATAGCTCAGGATGTGCTGAAGCACACTGGGCTGGAGGCATGAAGATTACAAATTAGGAAGGCAGAATCTCAGTTTCTGAAACAGTAGTGCACAAAGAAGTGCAAACATCCATCCCAGAGCTAAGATGGGAGGCAGAACAAATAATGCTACTGCCACCCAGGCACCTCTTTGGCAAGGAATATGGGGAGAAAGGAATACACTGTTCTTCCTCATCAGTTAGAATTTCAGCACATATTTATTTCTGACAAAAGCTGCATTGAGTTTAGAGCTCTCTGTCTCTAATTCCCAACCTTTCATAAGAAAAGGACTTAAAATATTGCTTTAAATGAGAAAGATGAGTTTTAAAAATCAAAAACATTTCTTTGATTAACATACAGGAATCAAAATACTTTAAGCAACTCTACTACCCATCTTCATAGCAAAACAAAACCACTCCTCCTTCTGATTGACATTTGAGCCACAGAAAACATTGCAACAGAGAAAAATAATATAACAATATTAGAACATTGGATCTGATCAAGTTCATACACTAGTGAATGAAAATTTTTACCATTTATCGTAATTTTTGTATCCTTTATAGCAATATCTACTTTGTTCATAGCACACAACTTATCCCAGCCCAACCCTCCCCACCGTTACAGTGTCAGTCTCACTGGCAGTCTTATCCTAAGGCTTTTTCCTACAAAAGCTGATGCTTTTACTTAGGTAGCAGTCAAGTCCACCAATTGTGATGGTGGTCTTTAATTTTTAAAGTGAGTTTAATCCTTAAATTCTCTGTGAGATGAAGTCCTGAGTGACACTCAAACATGAAAAATGTTTTAAGTATTGTGAATTAATTCATCAAAAGAAGTGTGGAATGATTTTGAAGGAGATAAGAAATTTTTTTTGCCAAGAATAAGTAGGCTGATGGTTCTGTTAAACATGGCAAGAATGTGCTGTCTTTACTGTGTAGCTGCAATTGCAAAAGGTTTTCAGCTGTATAATTGTCATATGTACAGAAATTACAGACATTATTTTCATTGCTCTTCTCAGCTTTGTCTCTGTCATAGTTGCATTTTGATGTCTTACGGAGAGTCCTGGGCCTGAATTAATGAATGCACATTTCTTCAATCATTATTACAAATGAAAATAATACTTTTATAGCATTCTAAAGCAGCAGGTGATTCCGTGATTTCACATGGGACATTCTGTACATGAAGCTGTGTGAATCTAGACTTGTTGCCATCTGATGAAAGCCTCTCAGGAATTCCAAGACCTATAAATGGATAAAATCTTGAATTGTATTCTTATATTGACAGGAGAAGTATGCTGCCCTAATGAAGAGGAAAACAGAGTTTCAGTTGGAATTGGTGATGCTTGCTGCCAGGGAATGCCTTACTCCACATCAGGCAATCAAATCTGCTGTGGGGGATCCCTGCATGACAGTTTCAATCAGCAGTGCTGTGGCGGAAGGGTCATAAGCATGGACTCGGTCTGTTGTGGTGATGAAAAGGAAGGGACTGCATACAGACCTCTCACAGGTAAGTGGTAAGTCTTCGAGAAAGAAAGGTCTTCATCTTTCTAAATCTCTTGTGGCACTGGCTGTTCAGAAGTGACACACTCAGATTTGGTGTGTTTGCTAATTTTTTTTAATGTTGTTGCACTTTAGTCACCTATTTTGCTATACTGCAAAATGCTGAGCTTTCAGTAACCTTCTTTGCCTTTGTGCAAAACTGCAGGGGCTGGAGAAACCAGACAATTCAAATGGAGTGAATGATCTTTCCTCATGGAAGTCAGGAAATCAGACTGGTCTCCTCTCAGTGAGGTTAGATTGTCCACCTTGTGCCACCATGCATCCCGATTGCAGGGATTTTCCGTTTCCTCTGAATATGTGGGGTTAATCACCTGGAAACTGAAGATTGCAGTGCTATCTGCTTGGTGGTTTGTGCCCCTCCCTTGTGTTCATCCCTCGCATGGGGGTAAATCTTCTATAGTTTAAAATTAACAAAAATTAATCTCCAACACTACTCACCAGCTCATCTGGTGTATTCCATTAATTTCTTGCAAACGACAGGAAATTCCTCCATCATTCAGAGGTACAACCTGAACACTGCTTGCTCATAAAACACTGTGAAGATCTGATGGCAGAGATTGGAGGTATTATTACAAAACCTATTCAGATATTTTCATGTGTCTTTTCTTTCCACGGTTATTAGACAAATTATATCCCATCAGCCTTAGGCTTTCTCAGCCTGACAAAAAGACTTCAGAAACTATTGTGGTCTCAAGGGGAGCTTGATTTCAACACACAGAAATAATGAAGGTTTCGTACCCAGTTATGCCTGGTGTATGGAGCTGAGTGATGGTGCGTGCCGGTTCGAGCCTCTAGTTGTTCGACTAAGAATCTTAATATATAACCAGGAATCCTGATCTGAAGGCTGAACTCCTCCTTTCCCTAAAAAATAAGCTCTGTCTTCAGCTCACTTTTTTGTATTGCCTGGATCCTTCAGCGGCTGCGGTATTAGGAACACCCTCGATGGGTGCTGACCGCCAGGACAAGTCAATCAGAGGAGCATTGCAATGCTTCCTGCCATTTCCATACTGTCCTTCCCTTCCAGTGGTGCGTCATGGTGTGTGTGCTGTGAGCAGCACTGCTTGCATGATTTTAGCTCCTTCTCCCTGTGATCCCTAATTGTGCTTGATCTACAGCATCCATGCTCACAATACCAGCTTTGAGCAAGGCCCTCTTGCATAGCCGCGCATTGTGCGGCTGCCACAAGACGGGGCTGGCTCATAAAACATCTCTTTATGTACTTTATTACTTAAACTCTTTTATTTGCCTGCAGGAGCCCTTTAACAAAATCACATTGAATTGACTTTCTCACACCAAATCAAATCTCCCTGGTCCCAGTTCAGTTGTCTTTGTCAATATGTATTTTATAAATGGAGTGAATTAACAGATGCTGTTGGAACAGAACTGCTGGGGTAGCGTTTATGTTTTTACTGCTCTCTCTGGGCAGATGAGTTGTGTAGGAGTGTAATACAGGTATCTTGGGATGAATGTTATGTTCTTCATTTCAGTATATATGTATTCTTAACAGTTTTTTTCCCTTAAATATATATGTTTAAAAAACCTTTATATCCCCCTTTTAAAAGTGTGTTTAGTCTATAGCGCTCAATCATTTACACTATTTTTCTCAAGAATGGGTTGGAATGACATTTTTTTGGCTATTAAAAAAGAAAACAGTGGCTTCTTTCATCGCCCACAGGCTTTCTGTGAGGACTTTATGCTGTGAGCCAGCACACAACTGAACACAAATAAAAAAGGTTTGAAAGATGAATTAGCACCACAGTTGAAAAGAGATCGTATTCTTTTGCATTAAGTGTGGAATAGATTGTGGTTTCTTATCATATCATATAGATCATGCTCAATTGGTTTTTGCTTAATTTCTTGGAGTAATTCAGCCTTGCTAAATACATCACGAAAATGCACAAGCCAGGGACAAAAAAAATCTACCTGTTCCCTATCCTAATTATTATAATGATTCTAATGGAAAAAATGCTCTTACATAAAAACATAATTTACTTATCATTGGCAAATGGATAAGTAGAATTTTGCAAGAAAATGGTAATTAGAATGCTGATCTCATTGTCTGGAAGGAGAAGAGGTAACAGGGATGGCTTTATGCAAAAGCTGAATTGCTTCTGAAGCATTGTTTTGTACTTGGCAACAAATGCCTTAGCTAAAAATGTAGTGACAATTTAAAGCTTTTGTTTGAGAGCTTTAAGTCCTTCCAGAAAAGGTGTATGAGAAAAACTTGATCACTAACAGTCTTATTTTGTTGTATGACCAGTTCAAAATCAGTGTCTTTCTGCTGAATCTAGTCCCAGGTTTGCACTGAATGTTGGTTTAAGAGCTTGAATCATAGAACTTTTTCATTTGCCATTGCATACCTTTTTCAGAGAGTCTGCCCTGCAAAAAGAGATGTTTTGTCCATCCCACATTACTTGTTTTCCCTTTATTTCTTAGTTTCTCTTTTCTTGGGTTTTCTTTTCGCCCCTTGTTGGCCTTATTTAGTGGGGTGACCATAGAGACATCTACTGGCAAAGGCTGGCAGTGGTGTACATGCACATCCTGAGCCCCCCTGCTGCAGTCTTATTATTCAAAGTTCTCTGTTTCTGGCTATAAAGGATAATTTCAGCTAAAACCACTCTTGGATTTTCTCTCTCTGTGCCATTTTTTTTTTTTTTTCTTTTAATGCCACTATACTGACATTCCAGACTCGTGAAAGATGATGCTTTGTACTGTTGTGGTTCCTGATCTGTAATAGATGCAATACCCACATGTAAGCCAAGGATTTTTGGAGTAGTTTTCAATGTACACTGGCTCTGTATTTTGTTGATCCTCTATTCTGGCTCCAAAGGCTAAGCCTTTTAATACTCATTTTTCCCTTTTGAAAACATTGGTTTTGCAGATTTACTAAATTAGTAATTCATCACTCAGCTAGGTTTATAATTTTTTTCAGTTGCTGGGGATGAACATGAAATAACTGTTGACAGAAATCAGTGTTAGCAGGAAGTGTCTTTTCCAGCCCATGGATTTTCTTTTTGCTGTAATGCATTATGTGCCTATGAAACGTAAATATATAAAATATGACACACACATTCCAACTGATTTACAAACAAATAGTTTACATTTTGATATTTTGCTGAATTCAGCAAGGGTTTATAGGAATTTCTGGATCCCTAAGCAATTGAATAAAGCAATTTTTAGAAGGCAAATCAATCCATCAATATTACATGGTCCTATTTTGGTTTTTTTGGAGCATATTTAAAATTGTACATTTGAGGTGTCAAGGTTCAGGAGTCAAGTGCTACATGAGATAAATTAAGGAAAGGTCAGAGGCTATGCAATGCAGTTTCAGAAGATTGTCTACCTCTGCCTTTGCAGCTCATTCATGCTGAAGTGATGCACTCTGGGAATTACTACCAAACTCTGCTCTGCAACATCTGCTCTCCCTAAGTGAGTTAGTGCACGTCAGACATCTTTATGTCAGAATATTGCAGTGATGGATGCAGTCTTCAGAAAATGCTGCATAAAAATCTGGTGTGCTGTTCTGGCCATTAAGTGAAATTACTATTTAAATTAATGGCGCTGTCACAGTTTATCTGTGCAAAGAATGAACGCTGATTAGGGTATTAAGTAATTAGCAATTTATCACACTGGAACAAGGTTGATAATAATTAAAGAAGTAATGGTTTACCAAAGAAACTAGAAAGGGAGTCACTTCTTGTTATGTGAGTGAAATCTTGGCTGAAAAATTTAATTCAGTTAAACAAAGATGAGGTTCACAGTGAGAGAATACAGCTTTGTTTGTTTCAATAGAAAAACAGTTCATTATCAAAATTTTAGTTTGCCTGTCAGAAGTCTCTTGGGGCTGTCTGAGTTGCTTATTAGTATTGAATTGAGTAATTTTCTGCATTAATTCTCTGTTTAAAATTGGTAGAATCCTAGGACAATTTGGAAAAAGGATGTGAACAAGAGGAAATATTTTACCTCTTGAAGAGCTGGTGATCACAGTTTGATTGCTGTGAATAGAAACAGCCCTGAAAAAAGGTAAAATATGCAAGTAACATCACCATTTTCAGTCATTCCAGTGATTGGAATTAAATGTTCTGAATGCTTTAGCAGGATCATACCTTTAAAGATTAATTTTCATTATATATGACTTCTAAGAGAGATCTGCTGCAATAAATGGCAGTGAAAAAAGTGGCCACTCTTGCATATGTTTTAAATGCCTACATATGACAGGACTTATGTCGAACACAAACTTCTTTGTAGATGTAACAGTGTATCACAGCTTTGTTTTTTGTGTGGTACCTTTCTAGTTCAATTAGTAATAACATTTATTTCATTGCCAATTATAGAAGAGTTTGTAGCGTTTGGTTCTAAGTTAAAAGTTACCCCTTTCTTTAGATGGTGATGGGTTTAACACTGGTATTTCCTGTGAATATATGGAAAATTACACTGATTATGATGAGGTTTTAATTTTAAAATGAAATTATTAAAACCAGAAAAAAAGACACTGGAATTAATTTTGGCAGCTTAACAATTCCACTATAGAAATTCAAATTATATTTAGATATTAACTTCTTGAAGAGTAATTCTCTGTGTTAGATGACTGAAGCTTCACTGTGGGTGTTTTGCAAGTGACCCATTCAGTTTTAGGTACCTAATAAGAACACCTACTTTAAAGTATAAAATATGTGATAAATTCTGGAATGCTAAGGTGCACTGTTGAAAGATTGCCCATGTGAAGCAGGTATGAAGGAGACCTGAGTAGAAAGTACATGGAAAGCTTTCTCAGTTTTTGCATTCTACAGGAAATTTTCATCAGCAATCTATCTCCAACCTGCTGTGCCCAGTACATTGGTGTGATATTTCATAGGAAAGTTCTTTAAAAAGTTCAGCAGTGGTGAATGTTGGTTGTAGGGGACCCTGTTTATTCCTCTAAGTCTTGATTGTTTTCAGTAGGTCTGGAAGTCACAATGCTTGCTTCGATCACCTCACGTTTGAATTTAATCTCACTTTCGCTAAATCTGCATAATTCCAGCTGCTGGTGGGTTTATGCCAAGATATATTGCATTGTGAGCTTTCTCCTTTCTTGTCTATTTATTTGTTTACTTACATTTCATATTCAGATGTTTTTTTGTTTGCCTCTTCATTTCAGGGATGTTCTGTTGTGGGCAAGAGTATGTGAATAAGTCAGATACCATATGCTGCTCAGGTTCCAGTGGTGAGTCCCTAGCACATGTTAGAAAGAATGACCAAGTGCCAGTAAAATGCTGTGAGACTGAACTTATTCCAAAGAGCGAAGAATGCTGTAATGGAGTTGGATATAATCCTTTGAAATATGTTTGCTCTGACAAGATTTCAGCTGGAATGATGATGAAGGTAATTGATAGAAAATCTCTTGGTAGCTCTGATTTGATGATGGAAAGAGAAATACACTGTTCATAACTATTTTTCTAAAATAGGAATATAAAAACTCCTGTGTGCATTATTCATTTTCACATTACATCCATATTAATACCGAATGAGTTCGCCATGATTGATGTTATTGCAATGAATTCTAAAGGAATTAATAATGATTAGCTGCCTCTGTGAAGTGTTGCCCAGCACTTCAGATTAGTACAGTGGCTAAAAGCTGGCATACTAACAAGACTGACATGTATAGCCAGTTTTCATTCTGTGACCACTGTTTCTGATGATGTTCATTAAGTGGAAATGAAAATTGAACTGGCCAGTTCTGAAGTATAAAAATGCTATAACATTTCAATTTGGGCAGGCGGTACCACATGATTCCACAACCTCCTTAAAAAACAAAACAAAAAAAAAAGGAGCAAAAATAAAAACAAAACAACTGACATTTTTTTTGTGGACTTAATCCTGATCCTACAGAAAACCAGTGGCTATTTTGGCATACATTTCAGCAGTACTAGTATAGCTCCTTTCATGCCTAATGAATTATATAGTTTATTCTCATTTTATTTTAATGTCAGAGTAAACGAAACACCAGAAAGACTAATCTGATCTTTTCCAAGAGTGCCCAGTGATTGTAGGCATCACCATGAGATAATTTAGCCTTGCAACTCCAGTTGAATTCAACAGAAATCTTCAAGAATTAGCATCTTGGTGGTATACATCAGCTGTAAAAATGTTGTCAATTGTTACTTGTATATATATGTGTATATATATGTTATTATAGTACATATATGTATGCTCTTTTTATAAAGTTGTATTTATATTTATGATAAGAGAGAGAGAGAGAAAGTGGGTGAAGGAGAAAAAAGAGGGTTGGATATTGTGAATTCTACAATATGGAAATCAGAGAGATATTGTGGAATTTACCAGTAAAATAAGACAGACCCCATCCTGCCATATGCAGGTGTTCCTATATCCTTTTCAGTCGTCTGCTAAGTTAATACAGAAATATTTCTAACATCTTCTCCTTTTCATGTCAAGCTTTTCACGTTATTTCATTTTCAGACTGAATAATTTTCTCCTAGAGAAAATCCAGTGTTGTGATGAGTCAGCTGCAGTTCCTCAATGCATTGTATTAGTGTTTCATGCAAGGCAAAAAAATGGCTGAGAACAGGTTAATGAATTCTGGTAGATAACACACCAGATCCCTGCCTTAGGTATAAAGTATAAACAAAGGAAGTGCTTTGTATTTCACTTACCCACAGCAGAACAGAGATAGCGGTGCTGGCTCTCTGATATATATAGATTTACTAACAGTAAAAGGGCTGATAGTCTGGCACATTCTGGAGCTACTTTACATGGGACTCCATCTATATCCTGCATCCTATATTGATATCTATCACAATGTAATTTTTGTGAAAGTACCAGATTTGGGAAATTAAATTAGCTGAAGTTCATAATCAGCTAAGAAGCTCATTTCAATAGGTGAATTAAGGAAACATTAGATATAGTCTGTTTGCTTTTTCTTCAGAAGTTTATGACCTAATGGGCTGAAATATTTTTTGCAAATATGCCACTACATTTCTTTCTGCAGCAACCTGTATTTTATGAGAATTATTGCTTGCTAGCTTATGGTTTGGCAAAAATATTATTTCATGAATTTTAATGGAAAGTTCTGGATGTTCAGTGTATATTTCTCTTTCTGTGAATTGATCTTTGTGGGTTAAATCTTATATCTTTATGTTTTCAGAGGTCCTCTTACTGCAGCAAAACTTCTGTTCAGAAGTGATGTGGTAGAAGACATGATTTATATAGCCCATGGATAGAGTTCTCAGCATTAAAAGATGCCAAGAACTTGCACAGAGCCCTCTTGTGTAGCTGGCAAGCTGTGTGAGAGGCTGAGAATTTGCTACTGATTTGCCACAGGATATTGGCCTTTGCAGGAGCAGAATGTTCAAATTCTTGAATAAAATCCTGTTCTCATTGATTCTAGACTCTTCCGTTTTCAACAAATCCAGCCATTTGTGCTTCCAGTACTTAAAATTTGTGATGCTTTCATCCAAGGGCCCTAAAAAAAAATCTGTTTCTTTTAGAAAGGATTATAAAAGCAGTAATGATCAAAGACAGTAGACAGGCCAAAGGCTGAAAGCGTCTCCCATATGCCAGAAATATCAATTTACTCAAGCCAATGGCCTGATTTTTATGTTGTGTAAAGACAGAGAAATACTAATGGAAGCATTTATATAGAAAGGAAGATGGGGAAAATATATTTAAATTTGCCTGTGTATTCCTTAGGTAAAAGAAGAATGCAAGGCTAATGTCCTATGCCCTTTATCTATGGAAGAAACAGCACATTGTGGAAAGTGTGACTTTGATCTTAGGGAGAATATCTGTGCATGGATAAAAGGTTCCCAGAGTGCTACAGAAATGGAAGTAGAAGCAGGAGTGTGTCCATCTGAAGAGGAGACCATCTACACAGGAGGTCCAATGCAGTATTCATTTACAGGTAAGGAAAAATGGCAGACCAGACTGGTGATTTGCTGGTATAGTTAATTTGCTCTGGAGAAAAAGATGGCCTGAATGCTATCAGATAGCCTAAATAAATGTGAAGGACGTGGATCTTCTAGAGCAAGTCCAGGGAGGCCATGAAGATGCTCAGAGGGCTGGATCACCTCTCCTGTGCAGGCAGGCTGAGAGAGCTGGGGCTGTTCAGCCTGGAGGAGGCTCTGGGGGGCCTTACAGCACCTTCCAGTACCTAAAGGGGGATCTACAAGAGAGTTGGAAAGGGACGTTTTGCAAGGGCAGGCAGTGATAGGACAAGGGTGAATGACTTTAAACTAAAGGAGGGCAAGTTTAGATGAGGTACTAGTAAGAAATTTTTTACTGTGACTGTGATGAGGCACTGGAACAGGTTGCCCAGAGAAGTTGTGGGTGCCCCATCCCTGGAAGTGTCCAAGGCCAGGTTGGATGGGGTTTTGAGAAACCTGGTCTAGTGGAAGATGTCCTTGCCCATGGCAGGGGATGGAACTAGGTGGTCTTTAAATTTGGCTTCCAACCCAGGCCATTCTATGATTCTATGAATTGTCGGGACGTAGGATTCTATTGAGAAGTAATCTGTGAATCAGGACAGAGACTTCAGGGATATGAAATGAGCAAAATTTCGTGAGTACATAATGTCTAAACCTGCTTTCAAAAAAGTTGATAAAAGTAATGGCCCTGTCTAAAGAATAACATCTGTTTTTGTCTGTCTTTAACTCAGAAAAAAAATACGGTTTTTTGTATTTTGATAAGACTGAGATGATCCATATGTAATTTTCTTTTTCTAGATGTGGACCTCAAACCTTTTGTCACATATGAGTACAGGGTGGCTGCTTGGAATAGCTATGGAAGAGGTTTCAGTGAAATTAGCGGAGCTGTCACTAAGCAAGATGTGCCACAGGGTGTAAGTCCACCAAAATGGGCCAAAGTAGATAATCGGGAGGACAAGATACTTCTGAACTGGGAGGAGCCACTTCAACCAAATGGTATTGATACTTTTTTTTTAAACTGTGTGTTCTATCATTCAAATGACAGTGTTCCAAAATCATAAAACATATTTCAATTAATCCCTGTCACTGAAGTATACATATTCCTAAACTCTGCAGGAGGATTTTGCTCTAGGTTGCTAGAATTTTTATTGCAAATAAGAGCAGAGTCTTCTTCGCAGAAGACATATTATGTCTTTACAAAGTGCCGAGAAGCCTCTTTTGAGAACAGTTGTAATGATAAGTGTGCAAATATGATCAAAAAATGACAATCATCCTGAAAAGTTTTTGGGGATTCGGGGGTAGGGGTGGTGTTGCTTTCAAGTTTATTTCAGGAAATCTTACTTATTACTTTCAAACTGTGAGGAAACTTGGAAGAGCTCTCAGTAAAAACTGGGATCTACTCAGATGCTGATGCAGATGTTGGGGAAAGTAGCTGGTAATTGACATTTAGCATTTAATCAGAATAATTATCTCCTACTGTGGTCACGTAGATATCTCGTGGAATGTTTTCTGTATGCAGAGTAGATTATTATCCCATCAGACAGGACCCCTCAGCTAACGAAAGGGAAAACTTTCTGTCTGCAATAGGTCTCATTATTCACTACATCATCCTCCGAAATGGAATCGAACATTTTAGAGGAACAGAAATGAGCTTCACAGACACAAGTGGTGTCCAGCCATACCAAGAATATTCCTACCAGCTGCGAGCCTGCACTGTTGCTGGTTGCACGGACAGCAGCAAGGTTAGTGACGTGGTCTTTGTGGAAACTGGTGCCAGGATTTTATCAGCTGGTGTGGCAACATAGAAATGCTTTTGGAAAGGTGTAATTTGAAGAGATGCTGATTACTGAGTAAGTGAAAAAAACATCAATAATCTGATTTGGATTCAGCTACTGACAGGTGATTATTTGGAACCCAAGGCTGATACAAGCAAATGGAGGAAAAAAACAGTGTCTCAGTCTTGGCAAAGCTGAAATTGTACTGTAGGAACTGATGTTTGTTAAAGAGAAAGCTGTACGTGGCAGAATAGAATAAGGAATATTAAAATGCACTTTCTCTAAACCTGGAAATTTAATTTTTGCTTCTCACTAGGAGGTCTATAGCCTCTTCTTCCTTGGTATTTCTTAGATCATCTGCTTTAGTTGCAGTCTATCAATTTGTTCAATAAACTTCTTACTCTTCCACTCCAGTGGAAATCCTTGCTTTCACTATATTACCCTTTGCTGGCTTTCCATGTCTGCACCTGCTTTAGGCTTTACTGTCCCTTTGTGTACAGCATGCCTCAGCTTCAGTTTTAAGCAAAGAAGATCTCTTACCTCTCTTTTTCACAGCTTCATTTTCTTTTGTATCACTTTGAGTTATGGATGCCTTTCACCAACATTACTATTTAACCAGCTCTAGTTTTTATTCTGCAAAGTGTCTACCTTATTCATTATTTGCAAAAACAATTTCTTATGTGACCTCTTTTTCACAATATTATTCTTGCCTCCAAGAAGATGAATTTCTAGGGCTAGAAGGGTAAGGTCTGTGGGGCAGAGGTGGGGAGTAATTACTATGTTTTGTAATTATAATATCTGTGGAGTTGAAATTTATTTGCAGATGTTTAAATGTTTTTCTTATTCATGCAAATCTCAGCCAGAAGTATAAAATTAAAAAAAAACTGATGCAGAGGAATGGAGATAAGTGGATAGTCCTCCTCGTGCACACAGAGCTGTGGTCTGGAAACTGTAGGCACAGTTGCTGCAGCCACTGACCTGATAATAAATCCTGCTTGTTTCACTTGCCTGTAATTAAGGAGTTTATTGTTACAAACACTGAAGTCTGCAAGTAGGGTCTGATTCCACCAAATGCACCAAGACAATATATTATAGAGGGCATATTTTATATTTACAGCATAATATAAATACTTTATGGTGGTAATAACAGAAAAAGAAAAGTGATTCTCAAAGAGAAAACGGTCTGATTCACTTATTAAACCAGTGTAATTTGGAAATGCCTCTTCTGTAGTTGATGGTGGAGATTGTCAATAGAAAATTAGCTTTTTCCTTTTTTCTTTTTCTTTGTAGAAAGAGCTTAACAGGTACAAACTTATTCTATCTTTCAAAATCTTTAGGTTCCTTGCGAAAGTATGGAGTTGCAAATAACTACAATAGAGTTCAGATTGCATGGGATATGTGGAGGCTTAGCCCCATGTTTACTGGTGCTTAAAGTATATGAAATCAGGCAGTTAAAATGCAGAGACACTGACAAACCATATGGAAGAGAGTTATCAAGAGTTTTCAAGCAATACAGTTTTTGTTGTTTCACCCTGTGCCATACACTGCAGCTAAAATGTGGTGAACCTGTTGTGATAAATTGTAGACATACACTGATGTAATGTATTCAAGGTCAGATTTCATTGTGAAAAAGGAGGAAAAAAGTAACTAGTTCTCCAGACCCTTGGTAATGATATGCCAGCCCAAACAACGTTTTAAAACAAAAGTGACATTCTCATTGATCATGGTATCTAGTGTACTATTACATTAAATTGCTGTTTAATTCATATGTCTTCAGGTAGTTGCAGTCACTGTCCAAGGAGTCCCCGAGAGTGTTCAGCCACCAGCCGTCAGTGCTCTGAACTCCACGGCGTTACACTTGAGCTGGATGGCACCCAAGAAACCAAATGGGATCATCAGAGAGTACCAGATCAGTCAAGTGGGGAGAGGACTTATATACATTGATGCTGCAGGCAGAATGCAGCACACAGTGTCAGGTAAGGAGGCAGAGCTCTTTGACAGGCTAATGTCCTGTCCTTAAAATATAAGACAGTATTAATATATTAAAAATGCCACATGTCAGTAACTTTGAAATCCCCAGTACTGTGCACAGTTTGGAATGCTTTATCGTGACTTTACATATCTTAAATTTATTTTTTTTTCAATGTCTTTCATTTCTCGCTGCTGTTTGTTAAAATATTAATAGATTTAATTTCAGAATTTTAAAATAAATCTGTCCAGGTCAATTGAAGATGTATGCTCAAGGACTCAGATATTCTGTGTAGGCTTGTCATCTCTTCATACAGATTCAAACCTCTGTTCTAACATCACTGATATGCAGTAATGTGAATCTGTACTAGTGTAGAATTGAGAGGGATCCAGTACTTCATGTCTGAGATAATAAAAAGGAAAGGAAGATGGAAAAGGAAAGATCCCAAATTCTGTTTATAATATTATATACTTCTTATAGCCATTTTCTAAATACTTGGTGAAGGAAGCTTTATTCCAGGGATTTTGGGAGGAAATTTGAATCAGACCTCAAATGTATTATTTTCACATATTAAATTTTTAGTTATTTTTGAATGTTACACTGAGGCAAAAATTCTTCTTAGAAATGTTTCTGTTGAACACAGAGCAGGAACATAAGCATTATGGGATATCTTTTTTTCACTCTTTGACCTTAGGTTGCTCATCAAATTTTTATATCACACAAACACATTAATTTCTCCCTTGGTTTTTTTCCCCATGAGCAGGAAATTTCAATATTCATATGTTGTACACACCATATGATAGCCAGCCAAGGAGCAGAAGTTGGCTTATAGCACATAAATCCTCTAGGGCATAGATGGCACTCTCAAACACCCCTCAAAGCATGAGCCCCGAGTCAGAGTGGATCCCTTAGTGCTTTAAAAGAGTTTGTCTCTGCTCTAGTCGCTCACAGAAGAGTAAGATTGCTGTTCCTCTTTGACAATATCATGCTCAAGTGTGAAATTCATCAGCAGTGTATTACTCCTATCTCCATATTCAGTGCTTCTGGACATGAGATATTAGCCAGGGTTGGTGTACATGCTTTAGAATTGCTGTTGTAAGTTTGCACTGTAAAGAAGGAACATTCCAACAAGGAGTGATTTATCGAACCTATTGAGAGATATTTCTCGTGCTCCTACAAGGCAGTTATATCTCCATTGTAATGCCAACAGTACTTACAAGTTGGAAGTGAGAGGAAGTGAAATTAATTCCTGAGAAATTAGGGTCTTTTTTTCTTTTGTGTGCCTGTTCTGTTAAGCCACTGTCCAGTGCGGCCATGTTAAGCCAGGAGTGAAATAAGTGATCATTCCTCCTGACAGTCATAATCAAATCTTTTGCTGTTTTCTGCAGGAGCTTCCTTGGGTAATAATGTGGAATTCATGACAGTGATTTAGCAATGTGGGTAATTATTGCTCTGTAAATTAAAAGAACACGATAAAAGAATCAAATTTACTTCATACATAATCTCAAATGTTTGAACTGTTTGTCTTATTCCCTGTGGATGTATGTTTCGATTTTCCCATTATCCTTGTTTTTTCTTTTTCTTTTTCTTTTTTTTTTTCCCCTCCAAAACTGTCTGCTTTTCCCTGAGCACCAGTTGAACATTAATGAAGCTGTAGCATTAGTATTTGTGGAGACTTTGAATCTCGGGTCTCGCAAATAGCAGACGTGAAGGCTAGCACCTTGCCACGGCACCATTGTCTTGCTGCTTATTTTTAATTACATCAAAGCTTTGGAAACATGATCCCACAAATGCTTTGTGGGAATAGCGGTGAATGTGCTCATCATGTGAAATCCATAAATTGCTTATAATCCTCTCAAGATGTTAAAAAAAGCATTAAGTAATTGAAGACAGGAAGTCCTCAGTTAATTATTTAGAGGTGTTATCAATGCTTTAAGCAAACTGAAGCATTTTCTGCTATCTCACTGAGTTGAATGCCACTGGGACCTAGGGGCAGCAGCCATCATCTTCTCATATTCTCTAATGCAAACAGCACATGGCAGCTTGTCAATAAAAGACCTTTTTATATCATTTATTACTGAACACTTCCACTACCCTGTACAGAACAATTTGGATGACAGTTATGGCATTGTTTCACTTTGTGTTACTGCTACTTTACAAATGGGCCTGCTAATGCTTTGCAGTGGGGCCAGGCAGAGGGTAAGAGTGAGGAAAATAATTAGGAGAATTGTGAAAGAAAGCCAAGAGTGCCCTCTTCAGCAGCAGCAGGTGGGTTTATAGAAAAGATTCCTCTCAACTCCCCCTTTTTAATACACTAAAGTTAATATTCCAAGTAAGAGGCTTTATCAACAATTTGGAGGTCAAAGCCAAGGAAGATAATTGATAATTCATTTTAGTAAAAGAAACAACTGTAATACTTTCTGACTGAATAATTTGAAATTGTTTCATCTGAACATATTCTCCATTTCAGGGTAATGAAAACTGAAGAGATACCAAAATGTTGACACTGGTCAAGTCTATCTCCATATGCAGCACTGAATCATTAATAATATTTGTCTAAAGGAAACTCTTGGGGTGGAGGGGTTGTGTGAGGCTGTGGTCAGTAATCTGACATCCTCCTGAGTACAATTCCCATGGCGGGGCCCAGGAGCGTTATCCTGGGAGCTAATTACTGACCTTGCTGGAGCCATACCCACAAATGGAGACAAACAGTATAAGAAAGAATTGATTTAGTTAATAGAACAATGCATTCTTTTAAAAAACCCTTTGTTTCACAGCCTTTTGGCAAATGACAAATGCTGCAACAATATAATAGACTGCTGAAATGACCAAAAAAAAATAAATTTTAAATTCCCCACAATAATAAACCAAAAAAGAAAAGGAGGGGAGAAATATCCTCTAGTGTGCAATCAAGTAGAGACATTGGAAAGGTAAAATGCTGTTTATATTTCAAGAGTGTTTTACTTGTTATTTTTGTTATCAATCACATACCTAGATTTGCGCAGAGCTTTCCAAAGTATGCATAAGACAAGGTGTCTAATGCCAAGCTTTAATAATCTAGATAAAAATCTGCTGTGACTCCTCCATGTATGGCTAGAATTTCAGGTATCAGAATTTCACCAATAAATTTAGTGAAACCATGTGCTCTTTTTTTAATGCTCATTTTTCTCTTTAAAGTGTAGTTGTAAATGAGTATTGCTTTATTATGCATGTTTCCTTTAAAAGTGAACATGACTCCCTTTAGGGGAATTCAAGTAATTTGTTGCCACAGTAATCTTTTCTATCCTGAAATGTTAAATACTTGGCTTTCCTCCATGCCTTTGCCTCTCTCTAGTTTGCAACTGTCATTTTCTCCCTCCTTACTTTTATACACAGTGTTCAGTTGATTTTTCTTCTCTTCCAGTTCATGATTAGGTTACAGCAAGGGCTGTCCCTCTGAGTCATCTCTTTATTTTTTCTCCTTCACATCTTGTTCAATTTGTTAAGCAGCCTGCAATGTGTTCCATTCCGTGTTTTGCCTTCCTATGTAATTGTTGCTTCTTCTTTCACTCTATTTGTTTGTAATATATTTTAATTACAGTATCTTGGTACTGGGTGTAAACAAGGATTTGTTTATAAACAAAGATCTCGCACAGGCTTTTTTGTTGTCACAGAACCACACTGTACTTGAAATACTTCCATTTAGACACAGGAGCTACATCAAAGATACGCTATTTAAGACCACAAAGCCACATGCTTAAAAATTGACCTGTATAATGCATATGAATTGACCTGTATAATCCTAATTCAGCCTCTTTCACACAAGCAATCTGCATTACACAGCAGTGCAGACGTTTGGGCATAGGGTTAGTGCTTCGTTCAGTCCACAGACTGTGCATCTTCCAGGGAGGAATAAAATGAAGCTCCTGCATGGAGGGCTGCTGCCTCAGCTTTGGCTGTGTTTAGCAGATTTATTCCTTCTGGGAGTCTCAGTGTAGATGGGCCTGATTCTGCTTCTGCCCAGAGCTGCATTCCCTTGCTGCTTGGCGGAAGTCAAGGAGGCAGGAACGTGGGAATGTGGAGCACAGTGGGGGAGGCAATGGGGACAGTGCCAGCCCAGAGGGTCCAGACGTGGATCGCTGAGGCAGCTCCAAGGAGATTTTTGGTTCTCTTAGTTTCTTTGAGTCAGTATCCTGATTCTGAGAGAGAATTTTTCTCTTTTTTTTTTTTGTTTTTTCTTGGGTTTTTTTTGGTTTTTTTTTTTTTGTTTTTTGGGGGTTTTTGTTTGTTTGTTTGTTTGTTTTAAGACACTTGGAATGCTCAGCTGGTTGGTGTTAGTAAAGCATCTGTACACTCTAGGGGTAGACACTACAAAAAGAAGTCTCAGATTATGTACTACTCATCAGGCCAGAGACCACATTGGGGGCAAAGCCTGTGAACAAAAGGGGATCAATTTGTATTGTACAATGTCCTGGCACTGGGATTTCCTAGTTTTTGAGTGCATAGTTTTGCAATTTTAATATTTTCAAAGGGTGTTTGGTTATAATTTGCTTCTTGTTGTACTGTTTATATCCTTTGCATTCAGGAACAGAAACCTTTTTTTAATGTGTCATGAGGTACTAACAAGTGGGTCCTTGAAAACATGAAAAAGGGGGTTTCAGTGTTTGTGCCTGGTAATATCTTTAAGACGAATTTTGAGAACTATCCAAAAGAGTAGTTTAGCAAAGGTGCTGTCTCCTGGGCTGGAGGGTGCTCTGTGAGGAAGGCTGGTCAGCAGCCCAAGCTGAGCTCTGAGGTGTTCTCACAGCGGTCTGCATCTTTAATGATTTAACTATAAGAAGCCTTTAATGGGTGCACAGAATTGGTTATTCTAAAAGCTTAGAATCTTAGCCAAATTATGAGTGCAATTTTCTGAGGAGCCCGGAAGTCAAATTCTTAAGCCACAGGCAATTCGATGTCAAATCTGAAGTCATTGACACACAGCACACGGATGTCTGAAAATTTCCAAGAGAAGGCAAAGCAATATATTCTCTTTTCAACTCATTTAAGGATGTCCAGCACAGAAGGTTTGAACTGAAAAAAAAAAAATTTAAAAATTACAAGTAACTAAAATTAGCATCTTATAATGAGGGCTGAGTTGTCTGTTCAGCTTCTAACTTCTTTGTAGCATTTATGGTAAAGTCTTGTAACAAACAGGGGAAAAAATAGAGGGAAAATGAACAAATAGAAATTGGGAAGGTGGCAGGAGTATTTTGGACTTGTTTGCAATATGGTTGAAGTTTTCATGTACAAGTGAGTATTTTATTACCCTATTATTTGAGATGTGTTTGTAATAAATTTTCAAAACATCATAGCCTATTCAGCTTTTCAAGTCCAAAACTTTAAGCAATTACACTTTCAGGTGATTATCTGTATTGCAAGTGCCATCTAAGTTTTTTTGATTTAATGTTAATTCCGATGTGTGAGGGACATCCATAGATCCATTGCAGCATAGACAGACATTCAATCTGAATTGTTTTGTTGGGTTGTTTAAGTCAGTAGAGGATATATGTCTCAATTAGTGAGAATTCACCATTTCAGTATTGTTCAGGTGTAATATAAGAATAGTTTGTGGTCTATGTTTGCCAAAAATGCAAAAAGGTAACTTTAAATCCAGTAACTTTCTATGTAGAGATATAATTCTTGGGATGACTGATGTCAACATCTCAGCCTAACCTCTGTTTGCTCTTCCTAGGTCTGCAGCCCTACACTAATTACAGCTTTGTGCTTATTGCATGCACATCTGCTGGGTGTGCTTCCAGCCAACCACTTTCAGGTCAAACTTTACAAGCTGCTCCTCATGGTAAGACAGAAAGGCATTCCTATAGAACTGCAAAGAGATGGTCATACGGGCTTGTACTTTCTGATGGTTTAACAAGGTGCACAACTCCACTGTCATCCATCAAGCTATCATGTAGAAATTTACACAAGAGAATCTGTCTCTCTTGGAGTTTTTGTATCCTACCACATTCTCTTTACTGCCTGGCATTGCATTTCTACTTTCTTTTTGTGAAAAGTTCTCTGAGTTCATCTTTAAATTAACAAGGTTCGAATTAGCAGATGAATATTTTTTAAAGCACAAATAAATATTCAGAGACTAACTGGGAATATAAAGGCTACAACCTTTGGCCCTGTTTTCCATTAATCTTTACCTTCTCTAATTGGTGGCATTTGTTATAGGATAAATGCAGAAAGTGTGTTAAATTATGTCATTCTCTCTGACAATGTTTTATGTTTTCATTACACTGCTGAAAACAGTAGCACAAGTATGGGAAAGAAAAAAAACACCTTTATGTTTCTGACATAAAATTAAAATAACGTCATTACGATATTAATAGGGGTATGGCCAAAACCTCATCATATCATAGTAAGCTCCAGAGAAGTGGAAATGTACTGGAGTGAACCAAAGGAACCCAATGGACTCATTACGCATTATCGACTATTCCGTGATGGAGAAGAGATTTTCGTGGGTGGCAGTACAGACCTGAATTTCACAGACGTTAACCTGCAGCCTAACAGTAGGTAAGGCATGTTAAAGAGCTGTGACAGTAGGTGAAAGGCCTTGAAAGACATAGATACTTGTGTTAGTGAAATGTATAAAATACAACTTACTGTGAACAAAAGGAGACCCTCTTACAATATTACTTTATTGCTGATAATTGGTAGAGTGCTTTTAGGACTCTTTCAAATGTTAGAAAGGCCTTAATAAAATGTCTTTTTTTTTTTTCTTGTCTGGTTGTTGGTAGCTCATTGGTAGGTATTTTTCCATCATGGAACATACTCTGAAAAATGTCAGGTTTTATATGACAAACAGCACTGCACATGGTATATAATGTTTCAGTGCATATTGAACATACAGGCTCAAAAGTGACTATTGATATTTTTATACTTGTTATTCTGAAATTATTTTTGACCCTTTTTGGGTCAGTACTTCTCCTCCTTATGTAAGCTAATTCAAATTTTAGTATTAGTATTTAGTATAGTATTTAGTATTTTACTATTCGTATCTAAGGTTCTGTGATAATTACTATTCTAAGTAGTTACTTTTCTCACATTAAGAAAACTTTAATGTGAAAACCTTCACTAATGCAGTATTTGTAATACTCATTGTATTCACTTTAAATTGGTGAAAATGGAAATGTTCTGTTACTGATATGCCTAAAGCTTCTAACTACAGTGTCTACTGATCTTTTTGTGTTTGTGCAGATATGTTTACCAGCTGGAAGCCAGCACTTGGGGCGGCAGCAACACTAGTGATAAATATGTTATACAAACACCAGTAGGAACACCAGAGAAAATTCATGTCCCATATAATGTCACAGTAATTGATGCATATTCTATATTTCTAGCTTGGGATGTGCCAGGTAAAAATGTATTTCTATGTAGTACTTTGTAGCAAAATGAAAGGATTGAAAAATTAGTATATCCAGCTAGGCAGCTGAATCATTCTGATATTTTTATTCTTCATATTTGGTTTTAGTGTTTGTGATTTAAATAACCAGTATCTAAAGCTGCTGTGTCCTAGAGACATATTATTTTAATAATATTGACCTAGATACTTGACATAGGTATTGTGAGTTTTAGCTGAACAAAACCCCATATGTTTTGGTGTTGTGAACTATTATTGAGTGCAAGGATTAACGATAAAACCCAACAAATTATAAGTTTTCTCTTATGTTCATACAACCTGAGTTATCACCAGAAACCTTACAACTTTTTAGGTTGTGTCACAGAGATCCTGTGCTAGCTTTGACCTGACGGAGTAAATTTTACTTGCCTGAGCACCATAGTGTTATGTGGATATGTTACCTTGCAGTACGGTGGGTCAGCAAAGGCCAAAAAATATTTTTCCTCTAGTTACTCTTCTCCTGAACATGATCAGATGGTCTTCACCTGCTATACAGCTAGTCTAAGAAGGAAAAATTTAATTATAAGATCCTTTTATAAGAGAAACTATGCGGTGTTTCATCAATATAGATCATAGCTTAAGTGATTGGTGCACTTTACTGATGTTATAAAAATTATATGCTGTAGTTATTGTGGGACCATTAGAGCCTTGTAATGAATAATTTTTTGTCTAGTGTAGTTCATCTCCAACAATGTGTTTTCTAGTTTGTAGATACTGGGGTTTTTTTCAGTTAAAATTAGGTCAGTTTTTTTAGAAACTTCAGATGTTTACATATTGCAATAGCAGCCGTGTGTTTTATCAATGATTTAATGGAAGTTTTTAATATCTCCTTTTCCTCATTATTTAAGATGTTCTATCCTTGCATAGCAAGGGTCAATTGGCATTAAAAGTAAAGTCACCTAGAAAAAGTATTTTGCCTTCAAGACTGGGATTGCAAGTATTGTGGCAGTGCTCAGCAGCACTCACCCTACCCATTTAAGCAATGATTAATAAATCTATAATACCCTGAGCTGTCAATCTTTTAGTTTTCAGGAGCACAAAATCCATTATAGAAATGCTATAATATATGAAAAAGATTAAAATCTTAAATTAAACTTTTCTCCCTACTGCCTGAAAGGATTTAGAACCCAGCAGAAGGCAGGTGAATTCAAATGGCATATAATCTACAGTTGGCTTTATTGGAAAGTGACTCATGCTGTATTATAGTTTTGATAATAAATATAATTTAAGGTACAAAATACTCAGCAACATTATAAATAGATTTAAAACATAAGAATATTCTGGAATAGCATAGGCTGTGAAGAGTGGGGTGTTTCCCAGAAAAGCTTGTCCTTGTTCTAGACCTTTTCCAGCTGCTGAAATTCCCATTACTCACAGTAGGTTGCAAGCCTGCATGGAGAACCAGGCTCCGTGTAGTACATTTGGTTATGTTGCAATTAAGATTGTGCATATAAAGGTCCACGTATTCCTGAAATGACAAAATCAGAGGGGTGAGGAGGAGGCTGTACATTATGGATCTGCAGAAGATGCAGGGTTCATGTATTCACATATCTGTAGAAATCATTCTCCTCAGATGGGGAAGGAACATGTCCTCCTTCCCGGGTATTGGGACACATCTTGAACACTTCTCTCACTTCCATGGATATTTGGTAACTTGGACCCTTCCTCTCTACCTTCTTGTTGTGGGGCCAATTATTTAAGTTCTTAGATATGAAGAAAGATTTTCATACTGTGTTTCTGTTGGGTATTGTCCTGGTTTCAGCTGGAATGGAGTTAATTTTCTTCTTATTTAAGAAAGAGACAGGAAAGCAAATCTTGCTGTTTCTTTTATAATAGCACTTCAGGGCCACTAGCTGATCTTATAGGACTGGGGAGTTCTAACCGGAGAGAAATGTTACTGAATGTTCCTGAAAGATACTAAATGCTACTAATGCTATTAAAACCTGTGGGCAGAAGCATAGTTCTATGCAGAAGTTAGGAAACTAATTCTTGACCCTTCATAATGCTGCTTTGAACTCAGTCTGAGGTCCTTTGTGCTTCTAGAGTTATTTTTTTCATCCTTTTAGAGTAAGACTGAAGAGGATGCAGGTGGAGGTTTATTCTGGAAGTTCTAATCTTCTGGAATGGCACATATCCCATTAACATGTCCTGTGCATACAGTTGTCTGGGGTCACGTACATCCCCAGCTTGGTAGGATCATCCGAAAGTGTCTGCTGATTCTTATCCTTATTTATGTCCTTGTGCGTAGAGTAATTATTTCTTTTTCTGATCTGTTTCTTTTCTGTGTGTGAATCCTTGTCTCACAATAGGCTATATTGAGGTAACACAGGTTTTCCTTATAAACTCAGAATACACCTTTACTTATATGGATTGCCAGTCTTGGCAATCACTCATGGACAAAACAGTTATTTTCACTGGTACAGACTCAATGTCAAAAAAGTGCTTTTAATTAACAAAGTTTTGATGAGAAGGTACTTGTTCATAGTGTCTTTCTGTCTGTGGATGTCAGGGCTGCTTCGGCATTCTATCTTATCTGGAGTAATAAATTTGAATCAAATAATCACCCTCAGGATTAATTATGGACACATCATATTACTCAGACCTTCCTTTTGGATGGTTTAATTATAATTTTTCAACATCTATAATATATCTAAATCTTGTGACTTTAAAGATATGTAGCATTTCAAAACTCCTGACTTAGCTAAATAGCAAGGTGGCCCAGTAGTGGTTAAAGTGATGGATTCAGAAAAAAAATATTTGACACACCTCACTCACTATGGAAAATAGGACTTTATTTTCTGAAATAGGTACTGCATTATCTTGTGTTTCATTGCCTCAGTGCACAGAGCTCAGAGGTACGGTACATTTCACTGATATGCTACGGAAGGATATGTTACAATTATTATGGAACAACTGTTAGTGCCATGGATGGAGGCAGAAGAGCCAAATGGAAAAAAAAAAAACCCCACATTTTTTCCCCAAGGTATATCCATAAATGTTATTGATAGGTAGGCAGGTAGCCATCCTCATTCCAGCTCATTGACAACCCCACTGGTCCTCCCTGGGGACCTGATTCTTCTGGGTGTCTTCAGTTGCTGCTGGTGGTACCTTGAAAGCTGAACATGCTCCAAACAGGATCCTGTCCTCTGCTCCTAGGATACCTGCTTCATATGTTAGTGATCATCTGGATTAAAATATTTTCTTCTTCATCATGTTATAACACTTTATCCATCTCTAGGTTTGCTTATCAATTAGAATGAAGGCTGTGTAAAACCTGGATTCTTACTTTCTTCTTCTTGGGATCAAGCATAGTATTTCAATACCGTGTGTGTCACAGATTCTCCAACTAACCTGGTTTCTTGTGGCTTAACAAGTGGGACTTTTGATAAGCCAACATTGCATTCTCTCATTTTGGTTTTTTTCATGTAAATTGTTTGCTCCACCTCACTGTAAGACAACCTTCTCAAGCTCAATATCCAAAGTTCTGCATCTTGCAAACAGTCAGCATCTCCAGCTGCTACTGTTTTAGAGTCCTGGTGGGAATACTTAATGCAACCAGATTGAGACATCTGGATATTTGAAGCATAATGTAAATAGTTAATCTCAGGAAGCCAAACAGATTGTATTGGTTTGTGAATTTAAATATTAAAATATAATGTTAAAAGATATGTCATTCCCATTTCAGAATTTATTTCCTATAAGTGAAAAAGTTTAACTGTTTTGCTCTAATTGTGATAGGATTTCACATCATAGTAAACAATTTTTCAGCAATTGACTTCAAACAGATTTGGGGTGGCCAGTCTGTAAAGCTGTGGCTTTTCCCCCCTAGTTCTAAACATCTTGTGCTGCAAATTCTATTTTTTACCTAGCCTAGTTTTGAAGTACACAGAGCCGTCAAACCTAATTTGCAGAGTTTTGCACAGAATTGTCCATTAAGTATTATCCAAATATGCCCACAAAAACCCAGGGTTTCATTTGATTGATTTGTCCCATTGCAAAATGTGCACCTGCTGTGAAATGAAGTTGCAGAGAAAAAAAAAGGTGGAATAATTTAACTTTTTTATTTGTAAAGATAATCAGGGTTTTTCTGATTACATCTTAACTTCATAAATGTTAAATAACCTATCAGCATCTAGTTGTTGTAAATTATGAAAAAGAGTATTGCTAGGAATATTAACCAACTAAATCCTTGTTCTTTAGTGAACATGAAAATGTGTTATGGCAGGTTGTCATTGTGCTCATGGTAACTTTGACACCAAATAACAAAACTGCCATTTGCACTTAGGGTAAATTGGTTCACTTGTGCTTTTACGGTTCCTTTTATTCTGACATAAATTTATGAACTCTGGAACTAACCAAGTCGTGTGGTTTCCCAGCTGACTTTAACAAATATGCCCATTTCATTTCCTTCAGTCATCAGAGCACACAAGGTAGTGGTTTCAGACTGGCTGCAGATGCTGAAGGCTGTTCTGAAAAAAAGGGGGTTTTTTACAAGTTTCTGTGTTGTAAGAGTCTGTATTATAATTCTTCAGATTAGAAAGTGATCCTTTGATCTTAGTAGTCAAAGAATTTTATCGAAGTGTAGAAGGATTCCACTGGACGCTGGAGTTTTTCAGGGTGCTTATGTGATTTTATTTACAATTTCATGTTCACTTCTTGAGAGTATTTTATCCCCTGAGGATATTTATTATTGGTATCATTCCTAACGTAGAGCAATATTTAGCAGAATTTTAAGATTTTGAGTTTCAGTTGTGGGGTGTTTTTTAAAAATAATTTCTGTTATGGACTGAACACTGTCCAGCATTGTTGGATAGCTCAGTTATTTTGAAGTAGGTGTCCTTTGCTGCATACTGATGGCTGGATTCAGCTGTCCTTGTTTGTATTTAATCCTCCTTGGGAAATCAAGCATCCTGAATAGTTTCAATTTCAAAGGTTTCTGGTGATTTTTGCCAAGAATAAATGCACTGATCAGATGCACAACACTGAATTATATCACTTTCATAAAGGAGTGAAATTTTCTGGCTGAAATATCTGGTCTGTTTTCAGGACTGGAGAAGAAGGATACCTCAACTAGAAGGTTGAAAAAGGTTTCTGTTGGTATGGTGTGTACCATTTCAAACTCTTGCAGGTATTCTGTTGTATCCTTTACAGGCCCTCCAATTATAGGGTGGAAATTCTACTACTACTAATAATAGTAATAATAATTATTATTTATCTTTAACAATATATCTATTTAATTACTGGCCAAATTTTACAATGCAAATTCAAGTGCACTCTTCTGGAGCATTTTATCTTCCATATATCAGGCAAAAAACAATTTTCTTTCTTGCAAAAACAATCTACTTCAAGATCACCTCTCAGAAGTTTACTCTGTGACATCCTGCTTGATTTTAAAAGTTGTATTTCTGTTATTGCATTCTTAATGATTAGATCGGTGTTTTTCTTGTAACTTTTACACTGAAGAAGGAAAATTTTACAGAGGAATTTTTGCATTTTTCATCTCCTTCTCCCTTCGCCTCTTCCAGCAACTACTAACAACATCTTTGTTCTTCCCGTAAGCTGAGCAGTTGAATAAGATTGAAGTCATGCCTCTACTTCAGGGCTATTTTTCAGCTTTTTAGTGTAATGGCATTTCCTGTGTCTAGCACCTAGTCAGGCAGCAGAATGTTATTTCTTTGGGATTTTTATATTCTCTTTTTCTTATAAGAATTGTAAAAACATGGTATTTCAAAGATTTTTCTGATCTTCCAAAGCACTTCCAAAGCACATCAGTTGTTTAAAGTACCACAACTAAAGTTGAAATCTCTGATTTCTTGCAAACTTTCGGGATTTAGTTATATATATTCACATACCTACTTAACTTGAAAAACCCGTCTAACAGATGCACAACACTGGAAAAAAAATGTTCTTTGTAGCTTCAGGGTAATAGTATCAATGTAGATGCTTTATCAGAAAAGGACCAAAATTGCAATTAGGAGAAAAAGCTGAGTTGTTTTCCAAAGTTACAAATGGAAAGATTCTCAAGGTCTGGACAAGTCTCAGAACTGCTCACAGGCATCTGGTCCTTGTTGCAGTCACAAAGACACCTCTGTGACATCTAAAATAAGTGTTGCATTGGAAGAGAAATGTACTTTTATTAATCAGATAAATCTTGGCTTACCTCAGAAAGGAACCTTGTCTAGTTTGTACTTTGTCCTTTCTTAAGGCTGTTCCTTATGTGACTGCAGAATGAAGGAAACACAACACACGCTCTTCTTTGGCTGTTCTCTTGGTTTTATATGAAATTGCTGCCTCCTGCACAGACCACTCTATAGTGGGCAGAAAATAAAAAGCCTACAGCCCATTTCATAATGACAGAAAAACCCCCCAAAAAACAAGAAAACCAAAAATCAAACAAAACCATCAACCAAAATCCTTAGAGCAGACATGTGGAAGAAGAGAAGAGAACATCCAAGAACATCTGCCTGATGTCCTAAAGGGATGGTGTATGGCTTAGCTTGTTCTTCTGAAGGAGCTGGGTTTTTCAGCATCTCAAGAAAACTGGAAAATTAAGAACTGGCAGCGTAGGAATAGGAATAGATGGGGAAAATGTTTGAACTTGAATACTAAAAATTGAAAGGTTTTTTTTTTTTTAACAGGAACTGAACAGTTTGTTTTTACATCATTTAAAATTATATGTTTATTGGCTCAAGCTATTGTATTGTACTCCACTGGTGAAGCAGGCTAAGAACCTGCACTCAGCTACTGCTGTTGGGTTAAAAAGGCATAATTTGCTGAATGATTGGAATTCCTTGTTTGATCATATGACTGTTCAAGCAGCAATGCTTAGTAGCTGTTACTCCTCCAAAATACATAAAAGCTGCCATAAGGTCGGTCTTCCCAGAAGTAGCAATTGCAAAACAGGCATTGACTGAATTGAGTTTTGATTCTTACTGAAGACCTGTAATGTCTATCTTCCAGTTATAATCTGCAGATGGATCTGTTTCAGTTTATATTTAAATGATTGTAGTTTTCAAAAGAGGCAGTAGGGAAAACCTCCAGAGGGGGCTTACATTTAAAATTGCATGTGATGAATGGCTCTTTGAAGTTGTCCTGCACTGTTGTTAGTATTTCAGATAATCACTGGTTCCTCTCTGTTTCACAACAGGGATATTCATTGTCAATGTGCCTTTGGAATACAACATCCTACTAAATGCGAGCAGTCCCACCCCGCTGGTGAAGCCGGTAGGACGCGCACATTTTGCCTTTGTCGATGGCCTGGATCCCTACACCCTGTATGAGATAAGAATACAAGCATGCCAGAGTGGTAAGGCGATTTGAAACATTCATCTGTGTGACTGGGAGGGAATGGAGATTTTCCAGGTAGATTCAACTCAGCAAAACACATGAAATCCTGATTTTACATTGGGGTCAAATGTTTACCTAGTAAAAAGAAATCCTAGCACTGAATGAATAATTACATATTTCTCCATGTATCATGTATGTATTTTTCCATATATCATGAATATATTAAATGGAGATTTAAAATACATATTTTAGGTTTTACATACCACTTTATTAAAAGCTCTTCACAAGCAGCTTAAAGATCCTTCAGAATGGACATACAGAACTGAATCAGTTCTGTAACTACTCACCAACATGAAGTGGTAATCATAAAGACAGGAGAGAAGAGCCCAGAAGTCACAAAATGCCCTGACATCGATGGAAATGTTCAAAATCTTGTTGAAATAAGTATTTCTAAAATGACAATTTTGAACCAATTTGCTCCTCACTCTCACTGGTGAAAATCAGGAATAATTCACCAGTAGAGTTGTGGTAATTTAAATGGGTATTTAACAATGAAATGAGGTGAAATGAGGCACCATTTCTACCAGCAGCTTCTTTACTTGACATTCATTTGCTTTTAATGTATTTTTTTGTTGAGGACATAGCCCTTATCACTACACAAACTTCTGTTTTTGTAGGTGGGTGTGGAGTGGGTGGTCAAATATATTCAAGAACTGCTGAAGCGCCTCCCAGAGAATTGAGCCCACCTGTTGTTAAAGCAATTGGACCTGCACTCATAGAAGTGAAATGGGCACCACCTGAGAAACCAAATGGCATAATTACTAACTACTTTATTTACAGGTAAATGCCCTTATCACCTCAGAATCTTTGTCTTACTTAACTATTCCTTTCTTTATTCCTTGATATTTTGGGAGGTGAAAAAAGGTGTAGAAGTATATGAAAAAAGATATATTACCTTTCAAATGCTAAGGTAAGAACCTGATCTATGAATGGCCATGTTGGGAATATGAGCTCAAACAAGAATCATCTTCTTGAACTACAAATGCCAAAAAGCATGTGCAAATATATGTTTTAAAAATTCCAATATACAAAATATCTTAGAAAAAGTTTGTAGGATAGATACTTGTACTGTGTTTACCCAGACTACCAGGTCCAAACTTCAATCTTCTCTGACAGACAGTTGAGAATTTTGTAATGGAAACAGGAGTGATTCACCATTTCTGAGACTTCAAAAAACAGAAAAAAGATGTCTAGGTTCCTAAACCAGATAAATTTTCCAAGATAATTTATATTCCTAAGTAAGTAATCTGGACAGAGATTACAGTGCATCTGTTTATGTTCCTTGGTGTTTGTATTCATCTGCCCAGTGTAGGTTGTTGACTGATGCATTCTTACTTCCTATGAGGAGTTTCCTAAGTCCTGAGTGAGGATTTTTCTGTATAGATAACTGTGTTTAGGGCAGTATGAAACTAGCAGAGCACTGATGTCTGCTGTGCCTGTTGACCCTTTCTTAAAAGCTCACTGAAGCGACCTTCTTGAATAGCTTCAGAAATCAGAGAATAAAAAACTCAAGCCATCTATTAGAGAGGGATTTAAACTCTGAAGTTCCTGGGTTTTCCAACTCTGTGTTGCAAATACATGTCAGGCTGATCATAGTCTCCCACAAAGAGTTTGGGACTTTTTATTATATTAAAGGTGTGACTGAGAAGACAGGGAATCAAATTACCTTTTGGAATCCTCAGTGATAATTAATATAAATTCACTTTTACCTTGAACATGTTAGTAGTCTCTAAAAAATCCTGCTGTCTTGAAATACCCTTTTGTTTGCCTCTTTTTAATTGTCTGATCAAAAAGCCTGAGTCCCTCCCCTGCATAAAGAGGAATAAAGTGTATGTTATTGCCCAAGACATGTCTTCACTCTGTTGGTTTTGTAAATAAAGCTGATGATTACTGCTGCTATTCCATGGCAACCATAGAAAGGGAAAACAGGAAATATAATGCAGAAAGCCTGCTTCAGTGAAAAATACTGTAAATTGAATTTGACAGCATTTGATGGCATTTGATTATTCTAGTCACAGCCAAACAATGATATAAAGAGTAATATGAAACAGAATGTGTTACTGCCTAGCAGACTCAAAAGCAATAAACCTTCCTCCAATGTGACACAATCACTTCACAATCATAATTGTAGCCTGTTTGATACCTCTGAGTACAGCAGAAGGGCACTGACTGACATAGATACATTTTGTTTTTTATTTAAAGTGAAATGAAAATGGCGCACTGGGGCTCCAGATACAATCGGTATATTCACCTACATAGGCATGAATCACTTGGCAGTTATTTCAGCTGAAGTTTAAATGTGCTTAGACAACAACAATATCAAATCTTTCTCAGATAGCTGCAAAAAAATCAGAAATGGGATGTAAGCACATAGTTCTTTTTCATTTTGTAGCCACACATGGCCTTACATTGTTATAGCAGCAAGACTGCAGTATTTCTATGGGAGGTTATGGAATGTAATTTCTTCTTCAGTATGTGCCTCTTCCTTACTGCATCACCACCAAAATAAATTCATTTAACTCAAAACCTGGAATGCTTGGGGGCCTAGTGTGTGTGCAGATCTCTGCATTAAAGTGGCAGGACTCTTGTTTTCCTCTAACATCATAAAAGTACTCCCAAGTTTGCAGCCATTTTGCTAGAAACGAAAAGATTTCAATGTTATTTTATGATAGAAGAGATTATGATATTTTAATTTTTATTCATATAGTAGCTTTAAACACAGATCTGAGGCTTTTAAAATTTTCTAGCAAGGACCACCACCTAGAAGGGACTGTGAATGAGAAAAGATCTGGTTCATGAAAAAATCACCTAATCGAGTTCTTTTCCCATTCATCATGACATACCGTCCCTGTGACAACCACAGAATTTGCCAGTCTGAAAAAAATAATATTATGAAAATAGATTGTATGTGTTTGTCACTGTATTTTAATAAGTTATAGGTCACATCAGCCAATGGAACTACTCTTTATTGATTACCAGCATGCACTGTGCAGGAGGCACATGAGATGGCCCTTAAAGACATATTGCCCATAAAATCAGAAGTATATTGGTTCTTAATTTCCTTAAGGGTGTGCCTGAATTTCTGTCAAACTGTCTATGTCTTGCCCAATAAGATTACATTATTTAGTGTATATTTGTGAGATCGAAATCTAGGTCTCATTAGCTGAGCAGTCCTGTTGGTGAAAATGTAGAAGAAAAATCATCTGGCAATTTAAGACAGAAGACATGTGTCAGTGGCTGTTGTGACTTGCAGTGTAGAGGCTTCTAGACTGACTCTTTATGATTAATTCATTGCTTAGCCGTATACCCTTAACCATGAGTTGTACCCAAGACAGCTTCCAAGGAACGTGTGGTACTGGATGGTTTAATGTAGGAATCCCCATGGATGGTTATGTCTTTGAATGCAAGAACTCCTGAAGGCTTTTATTTATACCTGTAACTGATCTAATACCCAATCTAAACTGGCATATTATATGCAATAACCTCAAATTCCCTTTTTTTTTTTTTACATCAGAACTCATATTTTTAAAAGAATACCCCAAATCATAAAAGCTACATTAGATTTGTTGATATACAATCGATTTGTTGAATGCAAATGGTAAGTGGGCCTTCTTTGTTTAATTAGTTGTGAAACTATAGAGGGGAGGCATTGCTAATGTTGCATTGTTCCCCCACATTTGACAGTGTGATTCCCCGATCATTTGAATTTTACCCTAAGACTTCTCAGTGTTCCTAAAAATAACTCACTACCACTCCGGTAAGGGAAGCAGCAGGCACTGCTAAAACATGTAATTTAGTTGTATGGTGAAAGGTAAACATGTGAGGAATAATTCCGGTTTGACCTGCGAGACCTCAGGGATTCGCCGTCTCCGTGCGTGCAGGGAAGCCGAGGGGTGAGCGCTGCAGTCGGCGTTGCTGCAGCACAGCTCTGGAGTTATCTGACACAAAGAAGATTATATTCTCCTTCTTATGTCATCCGCCTCAGATTGGCAGTGGGGCAGGGAGAATTTGCCCTTATAAAAATAACTATCTGAACATCTTCAGAATGAATGCGAGCAGCAAATCAGACTATGCAGATTAAGAGACAGCTTCCAGCTCTTGGAAATGTTATTCTCCTTTGCAGCTCATTGTACATAAGAAATACTTCCAGTTAAATGAGCAGCTGAATCTTAAATCTTAAGACGATTGAAATGATTACAGATTGTTCAACCACTTCTGTTCAAAGTTTATTCATACATGAAGATATTCTGGTTTTAGCACTACAGATGGAACCATTTACCTAACCATAAGTTTCATTCATTAAATATTCAGCAGTAATAAGATCTAAATACTTAACCAGGCTACGTTGTACAGCTTTGCCTGTGAATCAGCTTACAGTTGGTGGCATATTTGATCATTCAGTGTGAAATCACAGTGTTTATCACAGAGTTTAGAATATTTATAAAACATAAATTTATGTATTCGTTTATGTCCCATACTGTTTGGTCAGCAAGACACATTAAATGTGCCTTTATTGCATTAAAATGTACTCTCTTTTCCTTTATTTGCAGAGATTTTTTTAGATATGTTTTTGAGTATACAGAGGAAAGACTATATTTTTAGGGGCAGGAGAAAGACATAGTAGTGATTCACCTTTCAAAATTATATGTCTTGCATTACATCCGTGGACAGCATCCAAGGGAGTGTTCTGCAGAAGTCTTAACTTGCCATTATAATAGAGCATAGGGAATTGTATTAAAAATTGCTGATGAAATTTTGGAGACAATGGGAAATTTTGGACTGTGACTCTTACAGAGAGACTGAGAATTTCTAGGGAACTTTTCCTTCTTCTTCTACCTGCCATTCTTTGGCCAGTTTTGCCAACCAACCCTCAGTATCAACACATCTTACAATTTGCCTATTTCACTATGATAGATGTATTGTACCTCAAAACTCTTCTTTTTAAAAATCCCACTTTAACCCTTATAAACTAAACAGTGTCCATATAATCTGCTTATCTCAGAATTTAGCAAAAATTATTTAGCATTGTATGAGAAAATAATGTCTTCGTTCATGCCTTATATATGCATATACACATAGGATGAATAAACAGCTGTGTACACACTTGCATTCATTATGTTCTTCATATTTGCATGTTAATACCTGGGAATATATTATTGCAAGCAGCTAAGATTATCAGTTTAAAAGAAATCAATTTTTTTATTTTCTTTTAAAATTAATTCCTGGTTTGATCTAACAAAATAAAATCCAACAGAATTCTTTGAAACACAAATTTTCTCTTGCCAAAGAAATGTTCTTCACCTTCTGTGTGTGTGTAGTGATGATGACACCCAGTAGCCAGACAAACCAATTTTACTCCTGCAAATATGCCCTACTTGCGATAAAAGTGGCAGATAATGTAATTTGGAATTTTGTTGTTGGCATGGAGGGTGAAAGTGCTTTTACATTCTGTGAAGGCCAAGGCTCCTGTAAACAGTAGGGAAATACTTAAATTCATGTGCAGTACAGCACAGCCATCACTGAGATTTATCACAGTGCTTAAACGTAACCAACTTAATTTCACACAAACATTTTTATGCCAAGTGAAAGAATTGATTTGATAACTCTGTTTTGAAGATGAGTGCTCAGCTTATTAAAACTGTTTTAAATTATATAGAAGTAGGGGCCATATTACAAAGGGGCTGAGGATCATCTGTAATCTCTGGTACTCAGAATTTCAGGTCCAACACAAGTATATCTGTAGTACTAATAGTGTATATGCATATATGTGTACATATGTATGTGTCTATGTGTGTGTCTATGTATACATAGATATATATACGTATGTAAACATATGTACGAAAGCAAAAACTTATGCCAAAAATCTATACAGTGAATTTTCTTCATATATCCTAGGTTTGCATTTTGAAACAAAAACAGTGTTGGAAAAAATAGTTTATTACAGAAAACACTACGTGTGATATTTTAATGCGGTTTGGTGGTGGAGCTGCAAATTCAGCTACGCTTATGCACAAGGGATTACTTATTCCATTTACAAGAAAAAATGGGATATTTAGTGTGAGCAAACCAGAATTTGAAAGTGCACAGCTTTAGTTTTGAGGGCATGATAGAATATTTATCCCTTGTTCACTAGGTAACATTTTTCTCCAGTAAATTCATCATAAGTTTTCCATAAATGAGGGATCCTGAGGTGAGTGCCTCCATAAATAGATGGATTTTCAGAAATGTTGAAAACTTACACCCATATTGCCATTCAAGTCATTGCTTAGCGACTACAGATGCATTTAAAATTTCACATCCTAAGTTCTGAAAGTCTCATTTGTGGTGTATTCTATCCTAGAAGGACAAAAAGCCATTTTGTTGCTACTCTGGACTGTGGCAGCACACTTGTTTGCCATGTTTTATAGTATTCTTCTAGATAAAGGAGAGTAATTCATTGCCTCAAAAATCTCTTCTTCACTACTCAGCACCTAACACAAGTTCAGGGAAATGCTTTTAAGATGCAAAGATAGGTAGGCAGTTCCATGTGTGTGTGGAATATGTGGAAGTAAGTCCTGTATTTTTCTGAGATACAAGTTGAACTCGGAACTTCAGGATCTACTGTTATGGGACTGCTAAAGCTATTTTCAATTTTAAACTCACTTCTTTTGGTTTAATTCTAGACGTCCTGTGGGCAGTCAAGAAGAGCTGCTTTTGTTCATCTGGTCTGAAGGAGCTTTGGAATTCATTGACGCGTCGGATGCCCTCCAGCCGTTTACTCTCTACGAGTATCGCGCCAGAGCTCAAAATTCCGTGGGGTCTGTGGACAGCCTGTGGGCTTCAACCCAGACTCTGGAGGCTTCCCCGTGGGGCATGGGAGCCCCTTGGGCACAAGCCACGAGTGCGTACTCGGTGCGGTTGAACTGGACCCAGCCGATCTCTCCCAACGGTGTCATCTCTCTGTACCGAGTGGTCTACCAAGAAAAAGGCAGAGACCCAACCTTTAGCACCCCAGCTGTCACAGCACTCACCGTCATGGTAAGAACTGGACCACAAAACCAGTTTTAACATGTTTTTACTCTGCCTTGATCACTGTTGTATTTAAAAATCTAATTTAACACTGATGTGAAAAGTGGGGTTTCCAATTGCCCACTTGCCAACAAAACCATGTTTTGTTGGTTTAAGTTTTGGGTTTGGCCCAATGCAGATGGAGCCATTTCACGTTAATATTGGATTTCTGGTAGAGACAAGTATATTACTCTAAAGCATGGATGTGTCATGTCCAGAGGAACTAAGCACTTGCATTTGTCAGCTCTGCTCTGAAAATACTGTCCTGAGCTTTTTGTCTGACTGACAAAATAGTTTCACAGGACCTGCACAAAGAACAGCAATATCACTCCTCCTTGAATATAATTCTATTTTTTAATTCAGTTGGAATCGTAAAGTGAATGAATTAATTAGTAATTACATAGTTCATATATGCAACCCATTTGCATGTTCCCCTCATAATTCATCAGTAATAAAAGCAGTTCTACTGTTATTTCCATTTCATGTACTTCTATTAGAATGTTACTTTGCACTGCTGATCTGTCTTTCCCTTCCATTTGTTTTCCTGTTTCTATTCAGTATGAGAAGGGATAGATTTGGGAAAGGGCAGGCTGTTGTATGAACTGACAGTGCTAGTAAACCAGTGACAGAAATGGTTGTTTCATGCATTTACCACTGCTCCTTCCCCCTATATATTACATTCTAGTCTTTCTGTAGCATGACAGCTTATAGATAGTTGGACTAAACTGCTGTATATTAGGATAGCTGGTGTACTTGGTTGTCTTCTGAAAATAAGTTTTAGAAGTTTAAGGAGGTTGTAATAAAGTTTGGTTTCCTCATCAGTGTCATCTCAGTTCATACACCTAGAATTTTCCCTAAATTATCTTCATAGTCCATGTTAGTATTGAATAACACCATGAATCCCCTAAATTCTTAATTATCCCAATTATAAAGCATCTGGTTGACAGTTCAAATAGGATCCTAAAGAGCTTTCTCTGGAATACCCAGCAGTAACCTTTAAGTAACTTTCTCAGACAAATCTCCACATGACATGATGGAAGAATTTTCCAGCTTGGTAATTTTACATACCCTTGATCGTAGGGTTCCAAAGCAGTTTTGTGTCTACCTTCCTGGAAGCCTAAGGTGTCTATCTTCCTGGATTAATTTTGTAATACATCTTTTTCTGAAAAAGAAAACAGGTCCTGAACTGGATTATAGGAAAAATATATACTTTTGCCTTCTGAAGCAGTTGCAGTCACATTGCAGAGCATGCCAGGCTTTAAAAAGTAGATTGGGATTCTGAACTTGTTGAACTCCAGGCATTTTGGTACTTAGTTCGCTTAACTTGTTTTAAGAAAAATAACCACCATCATAATTGTGATGGCGCACCTAAGATTTTAAAACCAGTGAAAAGCCGGGGCTTCTCCTACTACTCTGCTTCAGGAGCATGCAATGTGTTGCTGAGCATCAGAACTCACCTGGCTGGTCATGCATTGCAATGTCTCCTAAACATGCCAACAACAACAGAAAATGTCCAAGATGGTTGTACTGTGGGCAATAAAACCTACCAAAATGGTCTTTTAAATAATGTTGCTACAGTGTGTTTCTTTAACAACATCAGTTAAAAGCCTTTTAGATTAACAAGCTATTATTTACTAAATTGTGTTTTCCTGGCTCCAAAATCCTGTATTTTCCCCAAACACTATCCTGAATCAAAATGACATTCTGGCAGCATATGTATAGCTGTTCTACTAGCATTGCAGCAAAGCTGACTTTCATGGTTTTTCTACTGCCCTTTGTCTCGAAAATGAAATTGCTATTATTGAAAATTATTGAAATCATTGAAAATTATTATTTTTGCTGCACGTTTTTATTTAAAATATTATACTGTAGACAAATCTTTCTGCACATCTCCTCCATCTCCTCCATCAGTTGCACTCTAAGTTGTTGCAGCTGCATTAACTGAGTAGAATTGTTGCTGATTTATACCAAGGACCTGAGATCTGAATCCTATCTCTTCTGAATATAGGAGAACAGCTAAAGCTTTTAATCAAAGTTATTGACATAAAGTGCATGGAGTTCTGTTATCAAAGATATCTTCAGGAGGTTAGGTCAATTATCCCAGGAGGCAAAAACCTGGACACCAACTTTCAAAGTTATAAATGCTTAAAAATAGAATTTTATCATTAATTTGCTGATATACCCTTAACTTTAGTTTTGTGAATGAGATACTTTAATTAAAATGTAATTTTATTGAAGGAACTAGAATTCCAATGATTAAACTTCTACCCCTTTAAAATACAGCTTTCATGGGTACTAGGCTAAATCATTTAATCTCCTAAAGCATCTCTATTGGAGCTCCCTCGTGGGATATGCCATTAGTCATTCTCTCTCACAAGCTTCCATGTTACAAGTAAGACTTAAAGTATTAAGAAAGCAATGAGTTTGGTCCTTCATTTAATCTGTTAGACTCCATTCTTATCCCATTAGATTATTCCAGAGAAAAAAAAGCAGTGCTAGAATCACGGTAGCTGATCCCACCCTTGTGCGTGTCGGTTGCGCCCTGGTTGCCTGCCCCAGGACATAAAGCTTGACCAAAACTTAGAGGAGAAATGCAATCCTTATAACACTGCAGGATACAAATTAAGCTTTTGCTAATGTCCCTGCAGACTGTTCTAATTTGACAGCTTCATTTCCATCTATTTCAGATAGAACATTTATTACCCAGAAGCATCTTCTGGGTTTTCAAACAATTTGACAGACTTACCCACTATACCTTCCCCAAATCCAGCTGTTTACTCCCCATTAATATGTATTTGCGTTCACATGGCAAAGGCATGGCTGTCTGGCACCTTAAGGTCCCTTGAAATTTTACACAGCCTATGGAGATAAAAACAAGAACTCAATTCTCAGAGCTAAAGCTGCTACCACTGAAATGGAAGGAGGCTGTCCTGCACCATTAGAAGCAAGTGACATACACGTGAGCCATTTTGATGCCTCACAGTTAAGGAGCAGTGTCAGCCATTTCCTTGGCTTGTTTGACCAGGAGTGTAGTGACAGATGTTAGGTGACAGTGAGTTAGACTGACATTCTGGTTTATTTGCAGAGCAAAGTCAAGTCAAGACTGCTTACAGCAGGACAAGTGTCTCCCACAATGTCTTTGCAGTTCATTTTAACCCTCTAAAGCAGGAATCATATTTAGTGTCTTGACAGCATTAACATGAGACAGATGTGTTTATAGGGGAATGGATTGGCAGGAGGTTCTCATTTACAGAAATTTGCATAAAGTGACTAGATTGTGAAAGCAAGCTTCTCACTTGTGAACTTAGGACTTAGGCTTGTGAACACAGAGCCCAGAGCTGATTTCATTATGAAGCCAATGAGTGCCTGCCAAATGTCATCAAAGCATCACAGCTATTTAAATGCTGTATTCCAAATGTTGCTGTGAGGTAGAATCTGTGGGTAGGTTTGGACGTTTCTTGACAGATGTTTTGTGGGTGTGTAATGCTCTTTTTCCCATTACAATTATATTTAATGTTGGGTTGTTTATCATGAGCAGGAGAATTCAAAACCAGGAAGTTGAGTAAAAAATATAAACTATATAGCTCTTAGAATATGCTTGGACAAACAAAACCATCCAGAGATGAGGGTTAAAAAGAAAAACTGCATGCTATGGGAAGTGCCCCCCAATTATTATTATGTAGAATCAAGGTCTCAGTGTGTTAAATTCACCTCAGCAAAGTGTAGATAAAAGTGCATTGTGCTTGTTAGAGAATTCAAGAGATTGGTGTAAGCATCATAGGCCATATTCCTGGGAAATCTGCACCTGTGCCTGCCTAGAAGCACAAGTCTTCTCACAATGTGTTTTGCAATGTGAGGCTCTCAGGCAAAACTTATCCTTAAAGGCTTTTTTTGGCATAATCCTGCCAGCTTGGGGTGAAAAAATTAACACGTCTCTTAGCTGCTATCACTGCCCCAGCAAAGCCTCTGGTTTGGATGCAGCTGTGCTAACAGTTGAGAACACATGTTGGCTTCCCTTACATTATTTGGGGAGATGGTGTGTAACTGCACTGGCCAAGCTTCTCTTGGCAGGTGCTGTGATAGGGAAATCTGTAGGCATATTGCAGAGTAGCAGTAATGAAGACTTTGGTAGGAGGATGAGGCTTTGGCTAACATGATTGTGTTGTTATAAGCAGACAGTAATTTATATATCTAATAAATAAACAGAGTAAAAATATTAAGTATAGCTTACTTGTTGAAAAACTGTATCAAAAATATTATATCAGAAATAATCCTGAGTGGCCAGTACTGCCATGTGTACATGCCTCCCATGCAAGATTTTACAGATATCTGGAATCATGCATCCAGAGTTAGTTTCTTTATATTCATTGCATTTAAAAATACCTAATACATTCATGTGTGATCCTTCACTTCTATTTCCCCTTATAGACCCTGTGAACATGTGGCAGCATTAGAGATACAATACCACATAGTTATTAACTTCCTTGTGCATACTATTCATTAATGCAGAATGCAGTGCTGGACATAGCAACTTTATTATAGAAGAAGTCATGAAGATAGTAGCCTCAAGAATAAGAAAAAAATATGCCAGGGAGAGGGACCAGTGAAACTGTTTTATACTTGCCTACTGCAGATGCCTGGGAAATGGAGTGCACCCTAAGAACAGAGGATGAGTGTAAGTGAAGGAATCCCCATACATGCCATAAATTCAGAGGATGTGCTACTTAGCAATGAATGAAAGCTGTAAACGGCAGTGGAGGGCAAAAGGTAATTAGGCTACTGTGCCGCTGTTAGACAGTGGAAAGTGGCCACCACCAGAAACAAGATGGCTGCTCAGCAGTGCCCTAATGCAGCCAAAAGATCATCTCCTTAGCTCTGCAAGGGCTTATGGGTTAAGGGAAATCATACACAGATGACTAATTTTTTTATGGTTCACAGACGATCAAAGTGAAATTCAGCAGCTGTTCAGGACAAGTGACCACTCTAACGGCTATAATATAACCTGCTAAATAGAGAGGGAATTGCATGAGAGCAAGAGGTTAGCTGTGATTATCGGCAGGTGAGTGCTTTATTGAAGTTGAAAGACCATTAACATTGATGGAGTAATTATTTCAACTTGAAAGTAATTACCTTGATGGGTGATAACTTCTCCAGTGTTCCCAGATTTGATTGGACCAAACAATTGTGAACTCTTGAAGCCTAGAAAAATATTACAACAATACCGCAATGTTTAAATTACTGAAACCACTGTTAGAGTATTTTAATTATGCCTAACAGTGAAAAGATTTTAACGTACAACAACTGGTGACCTCTCATGTATAGAGACATTTGCATTCTAATTTCAATGAAATGATCCCCACCTACTACGTGTGTGCTGTATGTGATGGGTTTGCAAATGAATCATTTGATTTAAAAGCCGTTTTTAAGATTCAAAGCCTTGTTAGCACAGTTTCAGGAAGGTCTTGTACTGGAATTGCTCTAATTGTTTTATTTGCCGGGAAAGCCCAGTAATATAAAATGCTTTCCATGTTTTAATCTCTAGACCT
This sequence comes from Origma solitaria, assembly GCA_013397895.1. Classification (NCBI taxonomy): domain Eukaryota; kingdom Metazoa; phylum Chordata; class Aves; order Passeriformes; family Acanthizidae; genus Origma; species Origma solitaria. The sequence continues at coordinate 2,892,137 of VZRL01003719.1, read as the reverse complement.
GTTAAGCTTACACAGGATAAATACAGGACAAGTGCTCCTTCACATTGAAGGCTGCTTAAAAAAATTGTGTGAGGAAATCTGTGTCTCACAGATTCTGTTGTTTCCATGCTGCTGCAGAATATGCTGGATTTGGCACTACAGCTCTGTTTAAATAAGCATTTGGATTGGCACTATGATGCCCCTCCAGAAACTGATTAAGTGCTTCAGTAAGCCCCACCTATCAAGACAGACATGTAGAATTGCCTAATTAGAGCAGAAAGGATGAAATGGATTGTTGCACAACTTTGATGATTTTGAAGTACTGTGGTAATAGAACTGGAGGGGAATGGTGAGAGAGAAAGAGAGAGGCTTCAGCTCTTCTATTTATACGATCCTTGCTGTAAACAAGGCCACTTCACTGTCTCCTGGATGTTCCGGCAGCCGCAGAAACATAGCTTTAGATCCTGCTGGAACTCTGCCAGGAAGGAAAGAGTCCTTACGAGTTAGGAAGGAAAGGTTTGTCTGGTGTCTGTGAGGTCTTAATCCATTGTCAGGCAACTGGTGATTTGAATTAGTGAAGGTTACAGCAAACTTCTTTTTTTCTTTAATTTTTTTCTCCCTAATTCAGTGTGCAACATGAAGTCAACATAGTTTTGTCTTTCAATAAATTTTTGGACCAGACAGAAGTAAAAACACTCATAGAGTTATGTCTGACCACACCTAACCACACTCTAGATTGACTAGGTCAGAGTGCCTGGATCAATAGGTAATTTCTTCTACAAATAAATTAGTTACCCAGTTGGAAATATATGTTGTATTTTATCCTTGGGCTTCTCCTTGTGCAAGGTCCATTTTTCACCCATCATGCAGTCTTTTTCTGATGAGTGAAACATATGTAGAATTAGGTATTTTGAGATATATTTATAATGTCTGACTTCAGACATCAAACCTAGTTAAGAGCATGAATGTCCTCTTTAGACCATGAAACATCTAGAACATCTAAGGCGTGGACATTTACCATCCTTGGGCTGCAGCTGTTCCCATGAGACTGCTTTCCTATGGTGCACTTGTGTGCCACTACTGATAAGTGTCAGTCATAGAAGGTGGTTGATTTTATTTACACTGATTAATCAGCTTTCTTAACCAACATGATGGAATGATGCAGTTTGAGAGGTTTAAAAGACGGTACCCTTTGACAGAAAGATGGTGGTGGGCAGCACTCTGGAAGTGGTAATCTTTCCTGTGTGTGCACCTGCTGCTGTAAGAGAAGAGGTGACCACCTGACAAAGCCTAAAGGCTGATGGCTAAAAGGAGATTGCATAAATGCTCCATATGCTGCTTCTCTATGTATGTTTTTATATACGCTTTATATTTATGCTTTTCTCTGTGCTTTTTTTCTGTAAATCTTGCATTTCAGTTGGGAGAATACGTTCAAGCTTACCAGGCAGTGTAGAAAAACACCATTGACAGAGTGTTTTCTAATTTATAAAAACAAAATAAACAAAACAGAAATCCCCACAAACCTTCATCTTACTAAGTATAATTTGTTAGGAAGATGTAACATGGGGACATTCTTCCCTTTGTGCCCTGTTATATGACTGCACTAAATCAGCTTTTAAAAACAACATTTTAGTAAGCTACAGATGCTTTTTCATCTATAAGTAGAAAATAAAAATGGAGAAGGAGGAGGCAGAAATTTGTTGGATAATATGTACAGCTGTTTTTCAAATTAGATATCTGTTTAAAAATGCTTAATTGGATTTGACTAGATTTTAATTCACATTTAACCAACATTCTTAAGTGGATGTATCAGGCAACTCCAAGATAATGCTCTTTGTTGGTGAAGTCATAGGGCAGCTTCCTAAAATCCCCAGGGTCGTGCCCAACAGTTATAGATACAGGAATTCTTCAGCTGATAATTAGAAAGGCTCCTCCCCAGCGCCCATCCTACCCTCCAGCCCCACTTCCCTCCACAGATAAGGTCTGCTATTCAAATTGGCGGAGAAGCGTTATGTCACATGCTTATATTTCATAGGGAATTTTACCAAGCAAAGGGTAATTTTAATAAACAGAAAATCCTACCTTTTTTTTTTTTTTTTTAAACAAGAAAAACAGCAGCAAAAGCAAGACCTAGGACTCATGGGAATTGGTAATATAACATAGAGCCTCATACCACTGGGGACTCCATTTGAATCTAATCCAGGTCTACAGTCACCAAAGTCATTCTCATCAAACAGCCGTGGGGTGTCCTATGCAAGATAAGTTTAGTATTCTCAGCTGACCTCCTGTCCTTTCTCTTTACTGCTCCCTTTTGAATCCATTCCCATCACTCAGCTTCACAGCCTCATTCAAGCTCATCTCCCCTATGCTTGTTGCAGTTTCCCATTTTCTGCCTGCCAAGTGACCTCTCTCTCTCCTCTTTTGAGACTTTACAAAAAGCTCTGGAATGCATGTATAATCTTGCCTATAATCTTGCCCCCTCTTTCTTTAGGGAGCAAGACCCTAATATCTGCATGGTGCTAAAACATGAGTTTATCAACAGAAGGCTCTTTGGGACTGGGAATGGGTGTCTGTCTGTTAATTTACAGCATTATATAAATATTATTTTTGAGACTGTAATAGCAATTATGGTGAATAGGGGCCAGATGGCCTCTGCATCTAGAAAGCAGAATGGCAGTGTATTTTTAATGGACTTAAATGTTACTTTTTGATGGGAAGCTAATATTAAATTCTGTGTTATAGGTGCCTCTCAGGTGAATATGGCTCTGAGTTTTGGTTTTTCTTAAAGTAATTACTAATGTCATGCCTGGATATTTTTGCCCACTGAAGCCCTTTTCTGTGGTGGGGTCTTTGTTGTTGCTCTGGTTGTGGTTTGTTTTTTTTTTTAAGGATGGTTATTGATCTCTTGCTGAGCTGAGATTTCAGTTTTATGCCAGATAGTTTGATTAATGGGTTGGTTTCTGTAAGTGGACTGAATGGGGATAGGAAGCACAAGCCGCTCATGCCGCCAACCCTAACTCCGTCAAGACGCATAGCTCATTATGAAACAGTTATCAAGTATACATGAAAAATTAATTGGGCTCAGTTTGATTCTGAAAAGGATCAGCTTTCTACTTGGCGGTCCCCCCAATCTTTCCAGATGTTGCACGCTAGCCCCTCGAGAAGCAGCAAAGGGAGATGTATTAATACATTGTATTGATTAGATCAAGACCCCTGACAGTTATTTGTAGAGATACCATCTGGCTGCTGTTCGAATTCCTTCACCAAAAACAGGACGTGACATGTTATTAATCTCAACTCTCTAAGTATAGACAGTTGCCTTTTCTGCTAAACCGCATTTTACCATTCCGTAGGAGATGGAGGCAGACCTGAAGGGTGCTGAAATTAAGGTTATTACACAAATTGAGCCATATGGTCCAAATATTTCAGCAAGAAAATTGCCAGGCAATAAAAATTGCTCCTGCCTTCCTAATGGTGTAAATTACAGTTTAACCATGGCTCTAATGATGTCCTTCTGCCGCGCTTAACTACTGTTACATGAAGGACATTGTTTTAAAAATATAAAAAACAAGTAAATGCCAGCAGCGTGTTTTACAATCTGTTAGTGTGTCATTAAGAACACTGTCAGAATTACATAAACATAATGGCAGGCAACCTAGCATACAAAAGAACGAGTATGGAAATAGAAAGTGTCTTGAAAACTCCTTTAGCTTTGTCAAGAGCCCTTTCCCTTCTGGAACTTTTCCAGTATGGGAAAATGTGGCTGCTTATTTATTCCAGTTCTCACACAGGCTCTGATAGAGATTTTAAAAACAGAAAAAAAATACTGAATATTCCAATGCATTTTGAACAGGTAACAATGGAAGAGTATAAATTTACTATCACATTATGCTGTGGCTGTATATAAAGTTAACTGGGTATGAAAAAGAAATCCAAAATGTGACTCTCATTTCAAAGTGCAGCATTCTTTTTATTCTTTTGGATCATAATGGGACTTTCTGTTGTTTTTCAGACTGTTGGGAGAATTGCAGAATATTAAAATGATTTCAAAGCTCAAAAGCTCCGTGAAATTTTACTAACAGAGTTGGCAGTCTTCAAAATTAAATTATTAAGAATAGCTAAAAAATAAAAAACAAAATGACAATAGTTATCCAGTCAGCAGGTGCATTCCTGACTGATTCTGGTGATTCATCATACAAAGTGGAAATTAAATTGTAATTAAATAAATTGAATAATTAGCCAATAAGATTTCCTTTCAAAACCAGTCAGCCAGCTAGTAAGTTTGTAAAGGGAAAACTCTGAGATGGCCACACAAAGAGGAAAAATCACAGAAGTTTATAATAAATGCTATTTGGAATATTGAGTTTGACCACTCCTGTGGTCAAACCATGTGCAGATTTTAATAGTTCATCTATGCCAGCCCTTTTGGTAAAACAACCTAGCACAGCCACGTTCCCAGCTCGGGATGTGGCTTGGATTGTGCACTTGGAGCGGTCTGTACCCAGTGGGCGCCGGAAGCCAAGGGGTCCTGAGCCCCACAGATGCCACCCGTGCCTCCCTCTGCCCACATCACTCTGGGTCTGCAGTGCTGGCAGAGCTGCTGCTCCCCCTCCTGTGCCCCTCTGAAGGCAGGAACTTCCACACCCTTGCAAGGGCACCCAGTTCCTGCTGGATCTTCTCGCCGGTGGAAATGCGTTTTGACAACGTTGAAAGCACAACTGAGCAATGTCAAAGAGACGAGGCAAGGGAGATTGCAAGTTAGCTGTCTGGCTGGCTGGTGAAGGAGCTGACAGGCAGCTCTGGTATTTGTCTTCAGACCTAGCACGGTTTCTGAATTGTGTGAAGATCTCATTTGTGTGTGGAGCAGGGAAAAATGACAGGGGACTTTTAGTCTTGACAAATTTAAATTGAGCCCAAATCAGACAGTTAATCAGATTCAATAAAGTTCACAACAGTGCTTATATTTGTCCTTCTTGCTTCTCAGTACCAGTATGATCACGAATGAAAACATCCAAACATAAGTAATTTGTGGTTGGTTGGTTGGTTTGTTTCCAAAGAAACTGAAGGCAAAATATAGTAGACTCTTGTGAGGATGGTCGTCTGAAAACTTATCTGCAATGTGTGGGAGCAGTTTACATATATATTATGAGGAAACAAAATCCAATTTATGGGTTTATCCCCTCATAAACTACAAATATTTCTCTCAGCACTTTGAACTGTTTATCTGACCAAAGTTACAGAAATGCATGGCAAATGGGAACTGGAGCATCCAAGTGGATTTATACTCTACTCACAAGGACCCACAATGGATGGATTTTATTGTTTAACTGCAAAAACTCTATTGTATTCTCAAGTCTTTCTCTTCAGCATTTTTTAAAGAAAATCTCTTTGGTCTTTAAAGGGAGAGATGGGTACAGATGTCCTTCCATTAGCATCTGACAGGTCAGATGATTTGGAAAGGATATGCTTGTGGAACTGCTTTATGAATGCCACGAAAAACTATGAGCATGGAAAGAAGGTTTCTAACCCATGAAGTAGAGGGTTTGCTGCACGAATCACAACTAAAGTTGCTGGTAGATTCAGGGAAATGTTGCTCACCTTGTGTAACATGTGCCATGTTACAGCTTTTAGGGTATCAAATATCATCTGTTACACCTCTGGCACCTTTAGGCTGCTTTACTCCTACAACCCAAACTGTGGAAACTGTTTCTTCGTCTCTTCTTTTTCCCTCCACAGTTAGAGACTATGATGATATCGGAAGCGGGAATTTCCATCCCGAGAGTCTAGTAGAAAAGCGTGTTTTTCCAATTTTTGTTAGGAACTTATGTTTCCAGATATTCTGAGGGCCCTGCAGTCCTTAAAACATGCAGGACTCTGCTTCAGTCAGGTAATGTCCTGCATTTGTGTTACCGGAGGTTGTGGAGCTACACAGGCAAAGCTTTGGGAGACAGCCACTTAGATGTTCACTTAAGGCAACCCATGGCTGGTGCAAGAGCAGCAGCTGGAGCTGCAGCACAACATCCTCGAGCTCTTGGACTTTGCAGCTGTGGCTGTATTTTGTGAACTAATCTATGGTTGTTCTGCCTTCCTCCTCTATGTGGCACATCTGTCTTCTAAACACCTCTGTGCCCACACCACCCTGAGGTGGAGATGATGTGACTGCTGGGGTTTGGCCCATCTCAGAGAGACCCCTGGAGTGTGTTTGTGTGGCAAAAGGACACTGAGGAATAGTATAGTCACAGCAGAAGAATGTACGGAGGTCCCAGGATCTAGTTAACCTACTGGGGCATATCACAAATCATTACTTGGTTTGGTTCTGAATTTTGCTCCAAGTGTTTTTCTAAGTCGATTTCCTGCAGGTTTGAATGCATCAATTATTTTTTTCCCATCCAGAGTAGAGCTCCTGGTGTGAGACAGATATTCCATTCAGTGTAGAGATGCTACTCTAGTGGCTACAAAAAAAGGCACCAAGTTTGCAATTGTCCCACAAGATCAGAATTGCAAATACACCTTTAATATTGCAAGAGAGTGAGGGAAGTGGACTCCTTGCAGTGATAAATTTTCTGTATTTTTGCTATAAAGAAAACTTTGCTCTGCACAAACAAAATGAATGAAACTTTGCAGGGCTATTATATTTCAACAGGCTTTAAAAAAGAATTAATGAGAAGTCAGAAGACATCTTCTCCCAGATGAAGTATTATTCTTGTCATTATGGTATAATAAAATTATTTTTTATTGTTTTCTCTTCAGGGGTTCAAGACAGATGATAATTTAGATTTTCTCTAATACCTAGTCTATGCTAGAAATGCTAGACCCATGATGTACCAATAGATCATGAGATTTATGCTATAGTTGTAGCTCTAGACAGTGACATATATAAGTGCTGTGCTTAATGTCACTGGAAAGTCCAGGCCTAAAAAACTGGATAAAGACCCTGAAAGCAAATGGGAAAGAAAACATCACCTTTTTTCCACCAGGTAACACAACAGTTTGAGCTCTAGTTGCCCTGATGTCAGATACAGTACTGCCTTTGAGTACAAACGAGTGTTGAGAACATGTGGCTTTTAAGATAGGACATTTCTGACACCAAAATTTGCAGCAGATCTTTATCATACTGCAGTTCTTTCTCTTCCTGGTCCCGCATAGAAGTGTCACAACACCTTGAATTGCTTTGTTAACAAACCCCTGTATTGATATTTGGTTTGAGGGTATTAATGGAAATTTTAAACCACACTTGGGTAACAACATCTCAGGCTGAAGATCATCTCCAGCATGCTGGCCCGTGCATGGCAATCAGGAGGACATTTGCTTCAGTATTAACTAAATAGATATTTGCTTCAGATTAACTAAAGCAAATCCCTGTTCTGGTTGTGTGCCCTCTACATTCACCATGTAGCTTTGTTCTCTTGCTTATGAAGATCCTGATCCAGCATCCTTGAAAAGGCAAATGGAAGCTCACATTGATTTCAGAGTGTTTTGAAACCACTGCAGTTTAACTTCTGAAGGTATTAATAGTTTTGTGTTTCACTTTAAGAAAAAAGAAAGAGCAGACCTGTATGCTCTGTTTGTGTGGGCTTATTGAAAATGTTGTCACTGACTTTATTTCTCTTTGAGTCTTAAGTGAATTTAAGAAATAAGATCACAGCTGTGAATTCTATGAACTTACTTTGGATGGCAAATGTAGGCTAGCCTGTCTAATCTGTCTTGAGAGAAGGTAAGACTTCTCTGACAGGCCATTTGAAACAGAGGTTCAGCATAAACATCAGACTTTCCCTTTGGAGAGACCTCCTCCCCTCTGTGCAGAGTGTAGGCAGTAACTGAGGACAGCAGCTCCACAAGGTTTGGGTCAGAATGTAGGAGAACATTGTGACCCTTCCTCATAGTTCCTATCCTCATATTTGAGCACTTAAATAGATTTTCAAGTCTGTCCCAGAAGGACTAAATTGTAGTAATTTCTCTTTGGATTGCTCATTTATAACATGCATACATGCAGCTAATCAATAGATGAGACAGTGAAACCAGTGGATTTACAACTTAATATGCTGAAGTCAATAATGGGCTGTAAAGACATTTTCAATTCAGAAATCAGCACAGTATGTTCTTTACTAAGCTTACGTGATCTATTTAATTTCCCAAGTATCTTAAATAGCCAAGGAAAATACAGAATTTGAACGAAACTTGTTATGCTTCAGTTTTCAAGTAATATTTCAGTTTTTATGTATTTCATCTCTTCCCTAAGTACTTCATCTTGCTGGTGAAAGCCACAAGCAGCTCAGTCTCTTCTCTTCTGGCAGGAGCTTTGCACTGAGAAGCCCAACCCACACTAGGAGGGACTAATGAATGTGTGACCATATGAAAGCACTTGATTAAAGACTCTGCTTTATTTATGCATTAATGTTTCAAAGTGAAGCTTAGCTAGCTGCTTTCCTTGTTCCCCCTGCAGCAGACATAGCTGTCTGCTTTTCTGTGTATGTACATGAATTTAGTGTTCACCTGACAGCATGGAAAATGGGAATGGGCAGCCTGCAGACACAGCTTCATACGCTGTGTCAAGGTGAGTTTCTTCCCAAACGTGAGCCCTATAAGCTTAAAATAGAGGGAATTGTAGCCATGTGATCCTAGGGGGATCTGGATGTTCATCCATCCACATTCACTTGTGTTTACTTGGTTTCAAGATTCTAAACCTGAAGGCAGATTCTCTCCCAGTTACTCTACCAAGCTCTATTGCCACTCTTTTTTCTGGTCTTCTTTTCAAGCCTTTCCTCAGTGTGGAGTTGATTCCGAGCCTTCATATGGCATGACATTGCTGCTAAGGGACGCAGCAATATATAACTTGCTCTTTATTGGACCTTGCTATTTTCATCAACAGGGCAGTCCGTAGCAGCTGCAATGGGAAAATAAGATTTGGGTTCTTTTTTACCATCGTGTGACATTGGGGCTTTTCAGGCTACTCATTGAGGCTCTCCAGTAGCTCATACAACCAGAAGGGGCAGGGATCCCCTGTAGCAGTCCCCTACTCCAAAACTGGGAGAACATCCCCTTAAGTTCTGGAAGGAAGGTGTCAGATCTCTGCTTAACCTGTAATATTTTGATGGGAAGCTGTGTTTTGCTGAGGAATATGTCCCCCAAGTGAACACCTAAATGTGTGTCTGATCAATATCCCCTGCTAATATTCAGAAAATAGGTTGAACTTCCCTCCAGGCACAGAAAAGAGAGAAGGCATCGCTCACTGCACAGTGTCTGCTTGTGGCCTTCTTTTAATGGTGACTGCACTGTACAAAAAGGTGCAGAACAAATCTCTTTTTCCTGGCTTATACTGGCATAATTGGGCTGCATCTTTCCCAAATGGTCACCTGCATATTTTCCTTTACTCTCAGCCAGTCTCTGCTTGGTGAGAAGGTATCTTCATGTAGGAGTGTAAAGCATTGAGGGAGGGAATGGAAACCTGGTGAAGAAAAGCCTTTTGAGAGACAGGGGTTTGTACTTTTTGGCCCATCATTTTCTTAAAATACCCAGTGCATTTTAAAGGTGACATTTTAAGTTCAGTCACATACTCAGACTAAACTTTGGCCTTTATAATGTAGCTCCAAGTAAATTGTTTATGCTTACCTTTTAATGTCTCTCAGAAGTGATTACATACAGAGCAGGCAAAGTCTGAATGAAAAGCTAGGACTGTTCTGTACAGGGCAGAGAAAAAGGAGTAAAAAAGCAGGAAGTAAGAACCTTTTAGTCTCCTTTAAAATGCTGCTTTTATTTTCCATTGTGCTGGCGGAAAGCAGGGATTTAAAGCTGTGAATTGCCTGGAGGCTGTGCTATCTTCCTCTACTTAGCAGCAGTTAGAACTGCTCTTTTTTTTGCATGCCTTGGGTGAGAGAGACAAGGACTCGGAATGACTGAGAAAAGGGAATAAACTAAGCTTGCATTTAACAATAATATGACACATCTATTGTACCTGTGTAAAATGGGATCTAAACCAATAACTATTGTTTCCTGAAGCTGTGCACAGGAACACAGAGAGATATCCTGAGACTTAATTAATTAATGTTTGTAACATGATCTGAGATCCTATGATGAAAAGTCATATATAACTGCAAAGTTTTAATTTTATGGAGCACAACTGACATTCAGTGGCATTTTCAAGGAAACTGATGTGGGAGTTCACCTGCAATCTGTGTTAAGATTCAGATTGTCCTTGTACAGTCCCCTTAAAGATTTTCTTCAAACTCTTTTTCTCTCTTTACATTTCTTTCCCTGTTACGGCTGCTGAGCTGTGCAAAGACAAAAATTGAAAATAATTGCCCTTATAGGGGAAAACCAATGAGTCTTTCCTCTCTGTTTTCCATTCACCAAAGCTAAAGCCAAATTCTCTTTTTCAAATTTCACAGCAAATAGAAACTTTGAGATACTGCACCCAGGTGATTTTAAGATCAGATGGAAAAAGTTTTACAGTGTTCAGAGCTACTTTTCCTCACGTTATCATACACGACGTTATATGGATGAGATGAAGAAGGCATCTTATGGCACAGATATGTGAAGTCACAAATGTAACAGAGGAGCAATGTGAATTCTTGGAAAAGAAAACTTCAACTGAAACCAAAAGCCAAAACATTTGATCATGACAAATGCACACTCTTTCTGCAACAAAGTAAAACTGAGTGCCATAAGATATCTTGAATTGAGAAGTTCATGGATATAAATGATCAATTTTTATGGATAACAAAAACATTCATGGTTTCATTACATTGGTATATAAAGCTCCTGCCAGTCTGGACATTAGTAGGGGGAAAAAAAAATATTTGAGACCAAGGAGTCTGATGTGGCAGTCCACATTTTGTTTGTTCTGATTTTGGCCATCAGCCAAAATATCAAATGGAAAATACAGTTCATGGCATTAGGAAAAAATATAACATTAACCCCCTAATGCTCCATATTAAGGATGTACCCCCTACCATTTGCAGGTTTGAGCCCTTAGGCTCTAGCTGCTGTTTGACAGCAGCAGTGGTTTTTCTTTCTCTTGCCATGTCTACAAACAGTATGGAATAAATCCATGAGACAAACCCCACTCCTAAATGTTAACAGATAGTGGATGGAAAGTCATTGCTCATCAGGAGCACTACATGTGGTACTTATGCTCAACATATTCTTGGAGTTCAGCTTTAGCCTATCATATTTTGAAGAGAAACTTAGTCTGATTTTTCATATCCAACATGATTATTGAAAGCAAAAAGTACCATTTGGGATAAGTAGTGAAGTCAGCTTTGAACTGACTAAACCCAAGGTTTATGGGAAACTGTCCCATCAGCTATCTAGTTTATAAAAAGAGTTGCTTCTTTCCTTCTACCTCACTTTCTCACAGTGAGGAATAATGAACATGCTTTAAAGTGGAAAAATATCGGGGGAAAAATAGGGTGAAAAACTATGGTTTATTATACAGTAGGTCTTGTGAGTGTTGTTAGAGATAAAATATTAATGTTAGGAAAACATGTTGACATCGTCCTCTAGATGGTGTCTATAGTGGAATGTCATGTCATTGATATTTTGGTTTATTTGATTTATTTAGTCATGCAGAAAAAATAATCTTTTTTTGGGTTTCAATATTTCTTAGTAGAAATTATACAAATACAGATGGAAATACATTTTTGAGAAGGTGCCATTCAGTGGTGTTTGACAAATTTTAAAGAAATAATTATGAAAGAAAACAGAAGAGAAGAGAAAAGGGAAAAAGAGGAGAAGAGGATGAGGAAGAGGAGAAGAGAAGAGAGGAGAAGAGAAGAGAAGAGAAGAGAAGAGAAGAGAAGAGAAGAGAAGAGAAGAGAAGAGAAGAGAAGAGAAGAGAAGAGAAGAGAAGAGAAGAGAAGAGAAGAGAAGAGAAGAGAAGAGAAGAGAAGAGAAGAGAAGAGAAGAGAAGAGAAGAGAAGAGAAGAGAAGAGAAGAGAAGAGAAGAGAAGAGAAGAGAAGAGAAGAGAAGAGAAGAGAAGAGAAGAGAAGAGAAGAGAAGAGAAGAGAAGAGAAGAGAAGAGAAGAGAAGAGAAGAGAAGAGAAGAGAAGAGAAGAGAAGAGAAGAGAAGAGAAGAGAAGAGAAGAGAAGAGAAGAGAAGAGAAGAGAAGAGAAGAGAAGAGAAGAGAAGAGAAGAGAAGAGAAGAGAAGAGAAGAGAAGAGAAGAGAAGAGAAGAGAAGAGAAGAGAAGAGAAGAGAAGAGAAGAGAAGAGAAGAGAAGAGAAGAGAAGAGAAGAGAAGAGAAGAGAAGAGAAGAGAAGAGAAGAGAAGAGAAGAGAAGAGAAGAGAAGAGAAGAGAAGAGAAGAGAAGAGAAGAGAAGAGAAGAGAAGAGAAGAGAAGAGAAGAGAAGAGAAGAGAAGAGAAGAGAAGAGAAGAGAAGAGAAGAGAAGAGAAGAGAAGAGAAGAGAAGAGAAGAGAAGAGAAGAGAAGAGAAGAGATCTCACTAAAACAGCAATGTTGACTTCACCCAGAGAGGTTTCTTTAAGGTTTTACCATCAAAAGTGCAACATCATTGGTGTTTTAAAAGTGTTCTGCTACTCAAAGGCCAACCTGATTTTATTTGATTTCATATTAATCTGCAGTGCATCTTAGTTTGCTTTGTGTTGCTTTGCTTTCAAGTCAAAGCTGGGGATTCAGATGCCTGGTGAGACTGCAGCAGGTCCCAGGTGTGCCAGGAAAGAAAACTGCTGTGAAAATAGGCAGCAACTCCACAAGAGAGATTCAGCTACATGCAGTTCACAGTTCCTTGTATGCCCTGCCTGGAAGGAGAAAAATGAATTGCAATGTAATATTTCTGTATCAGGTATTAATTGTTGTTGCTTGCAGAATATTTTGAGTTTAATTACTGCTGTTTTTAAAGGTTTCTTTCTAGTACAGTCCACAAGTCGATGTAGGACAGTTAGCACAGAAAATTATTGTTACGTGGTTAGTGAAACAGGGTGTGCAAATTAGGATTTTTTATTTAAAATGCTGCTAGCATGATGCTGTTAGGAAAGGATGAGAACATGGAGTCACAGAGGAGAGAAAAGTTGTGTTCTCTGGTGTTGATGGCAAAACTACCATTTGTTTTTAAAATAAATTACAAGAACATTCTTAAAGTTGAAAAAAAGGAAAGCACTACCTTTGCCAGGAATCTCAAGGAAAGAATATTTTATTATCATAATCGATGTTTATGTTTTAATAAGAAGCCATTTTATGCGCTTTACTTTTGTGGACTGAATTTATTCTAACACATTTTTAAACTAAAATTTCCTAATTTTATTTATAGAAAAGCAGGCACAAATATGATGAATCTCTATGTCATTGCCGAGCCACTGTATAAGAAAAGACTGCATCAATCCATCTCAGGGCTGGGAAAGGAAGAGTGTGCTTTCATCTCAACAAAAGACAATTTGGATGAACATTCCCTGAGCAAAAATGTTTAAAAATTATTTTGGGTTTAATAAGGAAATATCTGGGTTTACAAGCTTAAAAATTTTGTTTAAATATTAATCTAGTTTTATTTTCTAATTTCTTTGGGTTTTTATTTGCCAAAGAAATTATTACCTGTGTAGTACATTTGCTGCTATTGGGTCATATCAAATAATAAAATCATTATTTAAAATTAAATATAGGTGTTGAAAGGCAATTTTAAAATTCTAAAATAAAATGCAAAGTTCTTAAAATGTAAAATTTGAATTGTGAAATCTGCAAAAAAAAAAGTTAATGAAAAATACAATTTTTTTATACAAATTGGGAGGAAAATAAATAGTACAACATCAACTTCTTGTAAAAATGGAAATTCTGGTTACCTGTAGGCAAAATAATTTCTGGTTAAATGAATAACATGTTGGTTTCTGTTTGACTAACCTTTGAGATTTTTCAGTACTACCATGGGAATAATTTATATTCCAGTCCTCACTGCTACAGGAATAGACTCATAGATTACTTGTGTATCCATAAGTTATATCCCTGTGAATCTGAGCATAAGGCTTCAGGAATAGAGTAGATTTTTTAAATGGAAAAGACACAGTGTGCATGATATAAGCCCGAGAAGGAAGGCAGCCCAAAGGACAAGTTAGCATTTGCATGTGAATTTGAGCTCAGTGCAATGTTCAGAGTGAAGGCAGTGCTAAGAACAGTCTGGGAAATAAGTGTGAACATCAGAGTCAAGGTAGAGGTGCTCCCAGTGCTTTGCAGGAAATGGCAAAGAGTCTGGATTAGACAGGGAACCAGGTAAGAGGATAATGCCAAAGGTGAGGATAAACCGAGTATCTTTATAAACCCCCAAGCATTTCCCCTCACTTCTGTCATGTGTAGAGGAATCTTTTTTACTTCCTTGATGGAGAATTTGAAAATGTTCATCAGAATATGGTTGGACTGATGTTCTGGCTGCCAGGAGACCATAGCTTTCTCCTCCCTTGTCCAGAGAGAATTCCCCATTTCTGCCTCTGGACAAGGGGATGTTCTGCTGAACTGCCTTCCCATCATTCATGTGCATGGGTTATGAGAGAGCTGGTTTGGGTCCCTATACCTCTACCACAATTAGCAGCATGATAGTGTCTAATGCCACTGGGTTTAGTTAGAGGCTCACGGAAAGAATGAACTTGCTTTTTATTCAGCTATAAAAGATACCTGCCAAGCAGAGATGATGGTAAAAGAGAAGATAGGGGGAGGAAAGAAACCAGAGCCTAACCTTAACATGACTGGTGATGACTTGCTGAGCTTTGATGATTACCCCCAAAGAAGGGACAGATACTCAAGCTGCCTTTTGGGCAGCTCTTCAGTGGTTCAGAGATCTTCTGATGTGTCTGTCACGTTTTGAACTCATGCCCTGAGACCTAGGCAACTGGGTAAGCTGGCCTGCCTTGAAAGAAGAGGAAAAGCCCAGAGTGACACCCCTGGAAAGTGCTGCTTCATCAGATCGATAGATTCCAAGATGACTAGGTTGTGTAGTTGTATGCAGTTTAAACATTTGTGCAGGGAGTCCACCCGTGCAGAGTATTATTGACAGCTACAGATCAATGCTAATTTTTGATCATTTTCAACCTACAAAGACCTCTTGACCCTGTTGCCACCTTAGGGGCACTTCAAGTAGTCAAAAGCAATCACAGTAGGCAGTGTAAAATCATCAGACCCTTGAAGGCTGCGCAGCCCTGCCCGTGCCTGGGAGGAGGACCAAGAGGTAGTGAGGAAGGCAGGCACCTTGCATTATGGATGCCACTGCCTTTGAGCAGCATGAAAGACTATGCTAATTTGTTTCCAGACTTTAAGTGACTTCTGTGTTCATGAATTAAAAAATAAACAAACAAAAAAGGCAATCTGAAGCAAATCTTGAAGGATACATTATTCATGATTCATGTTCTCTCATTTTATGTTTTGAAAAATGTGTTAAAACAAGGTTTTATTTTAAATAACTTTTATCCTAATTTACAGTTAGAAGAGTGGAATTAGTCTAGGAGTGTATTTGTTGCTGTTAACAGCTTGCCAGCATGTGAAGCTTTTTACACAGCAAAACCAAAGGTGGGGTCCTGCCTGGAGTGTGGTGGTGCTTCCAGAGCTGCACCAGGAGAGGAGACCAGGCTGCCAAAAAGCAAGGGCCATGTCAAAGCAAGGGCTCTGGGCTACCAAGTGGGATCATGTCACAGCGGCTTGTCACAACCTGCCTCCCCGCTCATGTGTCCATTTCCATTGTGTTTACATGGAAAGAATAAAAGGGCCATAGAGGAGGAATGTGAGGCTGTGCACACTTAAATGTTTACTGGAATATTCTTAATGCCTGATGGAGTGAGAATGCTTCACAGCTGGAGACACAGAAAGGAAGGCATGGGCTTGTAGTCCATTGGATTTCATGGTCAGTCAGTCTATGAACATCTTAATGTTCACATTAAAATTTTATTTTGTTAGTTTTCTTTTAATGGTGAATGAAATCTGGACTGTTAGCATGTGCAAACATGGGATATATGAGTTTATGGCTTTGCAGAGGAAGACTGGGAGACTATTCCAGACAATGATTTTGTTCCTGCACCTGTTTAAGGCCATGTTGTTGCCTGCTGAAGCCAAAGTTACAGTGCTATCCTTTGCAAGGTGTATTTTGCAATTTATATTTGACCATTCCAGCAGGACAGTATTTCTAGGCTGAAAATGTCATGGGAGGACATAAAGTGATTCTTAAAATGAATCACCGAGTCTGCCATCCATCCTCTTTTCAGCATCAGCCTTTGAGCTGAGCAAATTCACGGCTGGCAATGGCAGCAGTGCAGGGGGAGAAAGCATGGCTCTGTATTCTGGGAGTACATCCCCTGAGCTTACTTCAAAACCAAACAAAACAAAAATACATGTAAACCGTTTGCTCTTCAAGAAGTATCTGTAGGAGCCAGGGATAAAAGTCATCCCTGGAAGGAACGGTTTAGCAGTCTCCAGAGAACATGATGAACTGCAGGCAAGGAAATCCCTCCATCCTTGTTTCATTTCAAAGTGTAGTGAGGATTGTAAATAATTAAATCTTGGGGTTTAGTGGGAAAATGGTAGAGGGTGATGAAAAATATGCCGTGTTTCCATTTAAAAACAGAAATCTAGTGTTTTGTAGCATTGCTGCCACAGAAACCCACCCGATGATGCAGCTCATTAGAAAGCAGAGCCATTGCTTTTTGTCTGATGTTTTTAATAATGTGTTTGTACCTTCAGAGAGCCTCTGTGTAGCAGTTCAGGGGCAGTAATTTAATGCTGTGTGCTCCCTTCCTCCCATCCCCACCCCCGAACCACAGAATGTAAATTTTAGGCTTTTAAAAGTTCTGTTTTGAAAACCTAATAGATAACTGTCCTCATAAAAACTATCAATACAGACTACATCCAATTGTAAAGCTAATTTTAATCGTGTTTTGTGCCAACATAATTTCTGATGCCAGATTTTTATGCTAAGCATGAGCCTCGATTTAAATGTGGTTCTTCAACCTGCAGTTCATAATTTTGCAGTCGGCTGTATAGGTTTTTTGGCTATGGCAGTTTAAACGCTTCCACTTTCAAGGATCTATGCCATAAATGTTTATTAAAAGAATCTATAATGAAATCAGGTTTGTTATTTTTTTAATGGCTGCCTTGAGTATGTTGGATGACTGAGTGCACGTTGTTAATCATTAAGTACTCATGTTACAAAAAGTGTTTGATAGTATTGCCATCTAGGGGCTGAATGGAATTCTCCATACCGAAATAAACTGTAATGGAACAGGTGCTGCTATTGACAATATACATATGTTTTTGCTTTATAGCCCACATGCTTTCCATGTTTCTTATGACAAAAGATATCTCTAAATGTCCCACAGCAGCCAGAGCTTTTTTATATATAATCTGTTAGAGGTGATTGCTATTTGCATTTCAGCTTATGCTTTTTTGGCAGTGATGACGGGGAATTCCTAACAAAGAATTATACTTTTTTGCATTATTAATCTTGCTAGTGTTTGCCCTGTTTAACAGAAAAAAGGAATCATTTATCAGAAAAGTATGTTTATAATCTGTACTTGTGGCATCTTCAGATTTAATATTCATAATGGTCATTCAAACGCTGTGCTATATTTATTTAAAAGACTAACTCATTGTTGTGAGGAAATAACTATTTAAATATTTATGATCTAACTTTTAATATTTAAAAAAAGAAATTAATATTTCTTTAAAATTTGTTTCTGAGTCTGATAGCTTAACAAATGTTTAAATATTAAACAATTGGAAATGTTAGCATTTAACAACTTAATACAACTTACTGACACAGGGAAATTGACTTCAGCTCTTTCTACCACATGAAGGCAACTGAATTCCTGCACTCCGCTTCTTGAGATCTATATAATTCATGCCAAAGTACAACTAAAAGTGAGATTAAATATATCAGTCATCAACTGAACTCCTTTTTTCTTCACTCCTCTGATCAGACACATCAGCACAGTCTCCTGCTGGAACATGTTACTCCTGTTCCTTGTTGGTCACTTTGTGCCTTTTGTGACTGTTCAAAATAATTCTATGGCTGTTTCGCCCTCCTGCCTAGATCAGAGTTTGTGCTGAGGCTCTCCTTGCCCGAGCAGAGTCAGGTCTGTGTCAGACACTGTTTGGGGTGAGCTGGGGTGCCAGTGGCCCCTCCTGGCCGTGGCTGATGCCCATCAGCCTGCATCCCCACCATAAACCTCTGCTGGGCTGTGCTCAGGTGTGGCGGCAGGTCAGCTCCAGTCCTCGCAGCCCTGGCCGAGCCCAGTGGGATGCACAAACTGTTCATGCAGATTGCAATACCTTGAGTAGCTAGAACAGGACAGCATGCCTTTGAAATGTCAGCTCTACACACAAGATGTGTATGATTTCTTAGAGGCAGGCACCCCTCATTTACCACAGGTTTTTACATGCTTAAATCCAATTCCAGGAAGCTTCATCCTCACTGAGCAAAGCTCAGATATGTGCCGAACTAACTTTAAGTTGTGTCCTAGCTGAGATTCAGACTATGGAGGACTCCCAAGGAGTTAGCTCCAAAGGCTCTACCATAATGATAGATAATTCTTTTAAAAGCTAAGAATTTCTGTTTGAGGCTCAATCATGAAAAATCACCAAAAAAAAAATCCTAATAACCAGATGGGGTATTCTGCAAAGCAGTCAGAAGTGACCCAGAGCTGAGGCCTCATTTTCCAAGTGACATAAACCACAGATGCTGATTACTTTTTTAACTAACTCAAACATCTGTATTCTTGCTTCAGGGAACAAAGCATCAGGCTCATTTATTTGGATTGAAACCTTTCACAACATATCATATTCATGTCATAGCTGTAAACAACGCCGGGCAGGTTTCAAGCCCCTGGACATCTGTGCGCACTTTGGAAGCTTCACCCAGTGGCCTCAGCAACTTCACTGTGGAAAAGAAAGAAAATGGCAGGGCTCTCCTGCTAAAATGGTCAGAGCCCTCCCAACCCAATGGCGTGATTAAGGTAATCTTCATTTTGACACTTCACTTGATTAAAAAATAGAGGGGAAATGCTGAATATCAAATGAAAACATTTTTTGCTGAAAAAGACCCAATTGAATGCATTATAGTTTAAAATAAGATGGAAGTCCTATGTAAGCACAAGGTGTTCTGTGGGTTCTTGATGCTTGTCACTATATGAAAATGAATATTAACATTCTTGTGCTACTCTGTGACTGTAAATTTTCATTTACACTGAACCAAATTGTTCATTTAATGCTTAGAAAGCTGCACATGAAAGCTCATAATCTTACTCATTCTACATTGAACATCACCAAAATGTGTTTCAAGAAAATCTGGATTTGACAGAATGTTGTTCTGAAAGTTGGGACTTCTTTTAGCTCAATGGTTTAAATTGAGTGTAAACCTTTACCTGCAAGGTTTGCAACTATTTGGATTATTTGGAGGTTTTTTCCTTAAGTGATTTTTCTTTAGAACTAATCTGTGAGAAGCTTTCTGCTGGCCTGTGAGACCTTCACAATGAAACTTGATAACAATCAAATATAATGAAAAGTGTCACTAAGTGATTTATTACTGCATTCAAAATGAAAAAATCATGAAAATTGGATCAAAACATTCCTTTTGTATCAATGATCTGTTTGTGTGCTGATTGTTACTAGCAAGGAAGTAAGTTTCTGAATCATTGCCTAATAGTCCTTGCCCTATTGCAAAGATTAAGTGTCTCATCTACTGGTTATTGACAAAAATTGTTTTGTTTTGTTTTCCTTTTATCCTGGCTTCTGCCTTTCCTTCCCTGCCCGCCTTTCTTTCTTTTTGTCTCCTAATTCACCAGACCTACAACGTTTTCAGTGATGACAACCTGGAGTACAGTGGTCTGTCTCGCCAGTTCCTCTTCCGTCGCCTCGAGCCGTACATGCTGTACACCCTCGTGCTGGAGGCGTGCAATGCAGCAGGCTGCACTCGCTCCCCGCCCCAGCCAGTCTGGACAGATGAAGCACCCCCAGTGTCCCAGATGGCACCTGTAATCCAGGCAGTGAATGCCACCAACGTTGAACTGAGCTGGCTGCAGCCAATTAGTCCGAATGGAAAAATAATCCGCTATGAAGTTATTCACAGACGCGCAGAAGAGAGTGTTGCAGGGCACGGAGCAACAACAGAAGATGAGAAAATTGTTTTCACAGAATATAACACTGAAAGTAATACATTCACATATAATGATAAAGGTTTACAGCCATGGACAAGGTATGAATATAAAATACGCACCTGGAACGCAGCAGGCTATGCTGACAGCTCCTGGACAGTGGCAAAGACTAGTCAAACTGCCCCAAAAAGTCTTGCTGCCCCCAGGCTGTCTGTGGTGTCTGCCAACCCCCACAGAGTGCTCATATCCTGGACGCCCCCGGCACAGCCCAATGGCATTCTCCAGTCTTACAGGCTGCTGAAGAACGATGTTCTCTATCCTTTCAGCTTCGACGCCGCCACTCTCAGCTACATGGATGAGGACCTGCTGCCCTACACGGTGTACAGCTATGCCGTGGTTGCCTGTACCATGGGAGGCTGCTCTACCAGCGAGCCAGCTTCCATACGGACGCTGGAAGCAGCTCCTGCCTTGGTGGAGCCACCATCGCTGTGGGCTGTCAGTGCCACTCAGATCAACGCGTCCTGGGCACCTCCCCAAATACAGAATGGAGATATCACCAAATACGTACTCAAATCAGGCAATGAGGAGTATTATCCTGGCAAAAGCTTGCAAATGTTAGTTTCTAACCTGCGGCCTTACACTCAGTATGATTTTGCATTGGTCGCCTGTACTGCTGGGGGCTGCACCTCTAGCACGTCCCAGTCTGTGACAACCATGGAGGCTCCACCATTACATATGGAAGCTCCCAGGCTGCTGGTCATGGGCTCGGAGTCCATTGAAATCACATGGAAACTCCCAGATAAGCCCAACGGCAGAATCACAAGCTACGACCTAAGGAGGGATGGTGTACTTGTTTACTCAGGGCTGGAAACTCGCTATCTTGATTTCACCCTCATGCCAGGCATGGAATACAGCTACACTGTCACAGCAAATAACAGCCAGGGCAGCGTGACCAGCCCCTCAGCTCAGATAAAAACCAACCCCTCTGCTCCATCTGGGATGTTGCCTCCTAGGCTGCAGGCATGGTCTTCCAGTGAGATTTTGGTGGCCTGGGATCCTCCTATCAAAGTAAATGGTGACATTAGAAATTACACAATCTCAATCCACAAGCCTGGTGAAACAGGAAAAAAGACTTTTGACTTTGATGAATCTCATGTTTCCTTTCTGAGACGTTCGTACATAGTGGCACAGCTACAGCCCTACAACAGGTGAGTCTGGAAGAACTCATTTATGGAATAAAAGCTGCAGGCTGGTGCAGTGGGCTGGCAGACAGCTCAGTCATCTTACTTGAGCAGAAAGTCAGACCCAGGGGGTTGTGTCTGCTTTTGAGAAAAAATTGGACTTTAGTTGACAAAATTCGGGATGGGGAGACCAAAGTCATGTTAGCTGGCCTATTCACAGTGTAGCTGCGCTGAAATTAATGGAGTCACACCAGGAAAGTGTTCGAACCCTTGATCTGAAAACAAGTGACCTCTGATTAAGTGAGAGCTAAAACTCAAGAGAGAGTACCAGACTCTGCTTCAGAAGTACACTTGATACTGAAGTGGTATCTTCCCCACTGATTTTTATTTACCTGACCTTTCCTTATATATTTGTGTTGGAATAATTTGTGAGTGTTACATGGTTGGTAAGTTTGTCTACTGTTTACATATAACTAATCTAAATCTGAAGAGTAATAGAGTGGAGCTTTACAGCTCTCAGAAGAAATCCAAATCATCTCTTACAATGAATGATCATTTTGATTTATATCATCAAAATCAAAATTATTTTGATCACTTGACTCCTGCAGATGTTAACTCTGCTCTGAAAAAAACAAACCACACCCAAATAAAAACCCAGAAGGCAGTGTTCTTCCTCTTTGCTACACAAGGCACAGCACATCATCTGTGTGTTCATGCAAATTGCATTCCCGTTAAAAATTCCAAAGACCAGGAGAAATTAAGAAACCCGCCAGGTCTCATGCACAGTTTCTGTTTGTATCTGCAGTGTTTTAATCACCTCGCTGCTGGTTTGTGTTCCCCAAGGTACGAAGTCCAGCTCCAAGCCTGCACGGAGCTGGGCTGCGCCTCCAGTGAGTGGGCATGGGCACAGACGCTGGAGGCACCGCCGGCAGCGCAGCCAGCCCCTCTCATCGAAATACAGACAGCCGGCGGCTTCCAGTCGACTGCTTCCATCCTGTGGACTGGCCCAAAGCAGCCAAACGGGAAGATTCTGTACTATGAACTTTACAGGAGGCGAACAACTGAAGCCCACGTAAATTTAGACCTCTCACTTGTTTACAATGGCTCTTCAACCTCCTTCAAAGATGACAAGTTGCTGCCTTACACAGAGTACGAATATCAGGTGGGAATTGAAGCTGTTTAGCAGCTCTGATTATGATTTCAGTACACTTTGAGAACCTTACTTTACACTTACGATGAACATACACATCTCAATTCTAATGTTAATAGCATTGTGAAACCTGAGTGATTATTGTTAATGTGTTTTAAGGAGTTGAGAAGCTGAAAATAATTTCATACGAGCAATACATGAATTCAGCATTTGTTTTTCTTTAGCTTAGTAGTGGGTGCCTGTGTATCTTAAATGTTTGTGTACCCTCCAGAGCCTCTGCAAGTCTCTGTTATGGGAAATTCTAGCTCTTAAAAGGTGGCTTTTATTCTTTTTTTTTTCTTTCTTTTTTCATCCTCCCCCAAGCTATTATGAATTAATTTTTAGTTTATGATCTTAGAGCGGTTTATATCAAGAGGGGCTGGGGTTGTTTTGTCTTTAAATTAGTCACTAGAATGACAAGCACATTTTTTGGGTGGTTCAAAAGTGAATTTGCTGTTGATGGTTGGTGTTACTTCTCATTTCGTTTAACATATATCTGAAACAGTGCATTCCATCTCTTGAGCAAGGTGGAGTGATCTTTCTTTTACAGGCTCATTTGCTTTATAGCATCACAAGACAATTCAGGTTGGAAGGGCTCTCAGGAGGCCATCCAGCCCAACTTTCTGCCCAAAGCAGGGTCAGTAAAGAGGTCAGATGAGGTTCTGCAGGGCTTTATCCAGTTGCATCTTGAAAACCTTTGGGGAGGAGATTGCAGCCTCACACAGTCTGCTCCACTGCCTGACTGTCCTCATTGAAAGAAATGGTTTTTGTTACTTTCAGTCTGAACCTTTTTTGTTTGAACTTATGCCTGTTTTCTTCTGTCCCCTCCCATCACATAGCACAATGAAGAAACTGGATCCATCCACTCGTTAGCCTGTGGGTAGGTGCTGGGGTCTGCAATCAAATCCTTCCAAAGCCATCTCCTCCCCAGGCTAAACAAGCCCAAGTCCCACATCTTCTCTTTACAGGCAAATTTTTCCAATCGCCTGATTACCTTGGTGGCTTGCTCCAATTTATCAATATCTTTCTCGTATTTGGGGGCCAAAACAAAACAGACACTACATAAAGGCAGGTAATCACTTCCTTTAATTGTCTGGCTGTGCTCTTGTTGAGCAGCTCAGGGTTGGCCTTCTTTGCTGCCAGATTACCCTGCTGGCTCATGTTCAGCTTTCTCTCTGCTAAGAGCTCTAGGACCTTTCAAGCAGAGATGCTCTGCAGTTGGTCAGTAATGCTGACCCTGTGATGCTGCAAAAAGTTGTTCCTGCCCAGGAGCAGGACTTCACATCTGTCTTGCTGAAATTCATGAAATTCCTGGGGACTCATTCTGCCAGGCCCTTCTGATTGGCAAACCTGCCCTTCAGCACATCAACTGCTCCCTCCAGTTTGATGCCATCTGCAATTTTGATGAGAGCACACTGTATAGATCAGGTTATTTGGTACCTCTGCTCCACTGCTGTTGCTTTCTCATTTTTAGTAGCCAGAAACCATGAAGAATTAAACCTAGAAACTTGCTTTATCACGTTAGTCTATCCAGCTGCTGTGTTTTCATGTGTCACAGACTCATCAAGTCATGCAGGTTGGAAGGGACATCCAGAAGGCATCTAGCCTAACTCCCTGCTTGAAGCATGTCCAGATAGGGCAGGCTCTCAGGGCTCTGTGCAGCTGAGTTTTGGATCAAGTTCTCCATCCTTGCATCTGCAAGGATGGAGATTGTACAGCCTGTGTCAGCAGAACCATTGTTTGACCAGATTTCCTTGCTACTTTAGGCAGGATCTGTGAGGAACACGAATTCAAGTGCAGATGGGGCTGAGCAGACAGCAAGTGTTAGTAGCAGACCCAAACCATACTTAGTAGTTAGGAATCATTCTTAGATGAAGAAAAACTTTCCAAGCTGGAAGTAGACATTGGCTGTATGATGTTCTCAGCTGGACTAATTTTTAATTATCTCAGTCAGAAGCTGTTTTTTGGGGAGTTGATACCACAGAGACTTTCTTCAGCCAACATTTTTAATGACCTATCAGTGACAGATCAAAAAAAAAAAAACTTCTTGGTCAGATTCCTGTGGTTTACTGTGCTGTATTCAACTTTGCTTTTTATCTTGGTTCTGCTCCATAAGCAGGCTGAGCTTTTGATTGGAACTCTAAATCATTTTTGGTTTTTTTTTCACCAGTGGCCATTTATTTTACCATGAGAGGTTTTTCAATGCATGTGTTTGTCTTCTGCTTAAGTCACTTGCAGCAGTCCTCTGGGATCTGTTCTGAGCTCCTCCATTGTTGACAATTTATATCTTGCCTGTGAGACAAGTTATTCATAAGTATAGGGCTTGGCTTTTGCTGTTATGCTGATGAAACCCAGATTTATATTTCACTTAAACTGGATATTGATTCTCCTGTCTCTGCATTTGAGGCTTGTTTGCTGGACATAAAACTTTAAATGCAACTGAATTTCCTCCAGCAGAATGCAGATAAAATCAAAGTGCTGTGATGGGACTCTCTCCAGCAGTTTTGGAGATATTGAGATTTAGTTCAATGCTCTAATAACTTCTTTGGACCTGAAATCAGGACTTTTGAATCTGGATTTTCTGGGAGTTGTTGTTTTTTTTATCTTTGGGTTTTGTTGGTTTGTTTGGTTATTTCTAATTTGTTTGTTTTCCTGGGAACTTCAGCTGAACATTAGGTCTTAAAAAACCAGGTGCAAAAGTTGCACTTCCAGAAATGATGAAGTGAGCTCAGAAGCTCATGCTGACAAAAGGGACTATGCCCCCTAAATGCTCAGGTCACTGTTCCTCAAGAAAGCGCACTTATACTTTAAGGGCCAGTTCTGCAAGAGCACATTAGCACCTGATAGGTTTTAGTGGGTTTTTAAGTGGCATAGTGTCTACTGTTCCGTACTCCAAAACACTCAGATCTTTGAAATTCCCTCTGTTGGTCTAGTTGTACATTTAGATACTTGCATTTTCTAGGGCATCTTTTAAGTATTTGTTTGAATTCTGCGTGATATCCTCAACTCTATTAAACATGTGCTATTACATGATCTCCTGAAAAACCCCTCTGACTTAAACATTTCACTCATGGGGCCTAGTGAGCTTGCAAGTGCAATGCTTTGATTCCTGGGATATTTCTGCACCAGAGTGTGTAGGCCCTCCTCAGGTATCACGGAATGTGGTGTGCAACATTGCCATATCACAGCCCATAGAGTCAAACCTGTTTTTCTCAGCTGAGGGAAGGCCCTTCTGAGCAGAGACTTGCAGAATTTAGTGCGAAGCAGAGCTGTCAAATATGGTGTGATTTCCATACAAATGCAGTATCACTCCCCCACAATTGCACTTAACTGTGTTCTTAAAACTGCTTCTTTAGATTAATGGCTTAATGTCTTCCTGGTTTAGGACACATCCTTATTTCTATTTGGCAGGCACAGAACATGTGAAAGACAGAAAATTACAACTGTCCCTTTTCAGAAAGGTTTATGGCTTCCTGCAGAGGTTTATTTTCCAAGAGGACTATTCAGTGCACCGAACAGGGTCTGCAGTGCTGGAGCTGTCTGCTTCTGACCACTGCTGAAGGCACAGCATCGCTCCTGCGTGTGGAGAGTGCTTCTCACCCTCCTGTTACTGCAGCCAAGTGAAGGGTCTAGGAAATATCCCTGAGACACATCAGGGGAAATATATATTGGGTCCTCTCAAAAAAAACCCAAATCATATTCTGACTTTGGAGACATAAAGAGAAAAGAAATGGGTGCAAAGTTATGAAGAATAAGGAAGGACCAACAACATGTAGAGTATGTTAGCCCTGTTGGTCACTTTCTAATGCCAAGGACACTTGGTTTACCAGCCAGTCTGTCGAATTGTTGGCTGAGCTCCAGTTTGTGCTTCTTAGTTACTGACAAACAGGTCAGTGACTTCTGCAGTTTAAAATGTGGTAAAACTGGTTTTCTGGCTGACCGGTGATGGATATTTGTAATGTCCCTCATATCTGGCTCCTCTTCATGGTTTGATTCCCCATTTCTTCCCATCTCTCTGACAGAAAGATACACTGCAAAGCAGTGACTTAAAAAAAAGTAATTCTTTCTTCCATTCCCTGCTTGTTATTTTATTTGTAAGACTGCTTTTTCTTTCAAGGTTCCTGATTCCAGTTAAAAATAGTTTCTCATACTATATCTGCATTACACTACCAAGCTTGACCTCAGTTTCTGAAAAGTAAAGCAAACATAACAGTGTTGTTTCACTGATGCAATGATGATACCTACCCTAAATATCCTTTTGCAGAATGACATACTTCCTCTCCCCTAGTAGAAAGTACAGAATACGGGAAAGGGCCATTTGAAACCACGTAATTTTGCTCATTAAGCCCCACCTCAGGCAGTATATTTCTCTTGTGAACACAATCTTAAATTCAAGTGTGTTGATACAACAAAACCTTGGTTTTTTTTCATTAAATTAAATACAGATATTAGACTAGATTTGTTGGTGTCCAGATTTACCAGTGAGATTCTTACACCACCACTCTTACAAGACCCTTCTCGGTAAATTGTGAATCTGACATATTCAAAATCATGGCAAGCTATCCTTTAAAAAGACATTAGCATGAGTACCAGGGGAAAACATACTCCAGGGCTGTAGATGGCTTGATATGTTTTCCTTGACTGTATCTTTTTATTTATGAGGCATAATTTATGACTGCTGAAAAGCAAACTAAAATGAGTGATGACTAACTACAGCCAAAGTAATAAATCAGAAGCAAAGAAAGAAGTGGTGATTTTGATCGAATCTATTGAATTAGCTGTTGCCCTTAGCCATTACAGGTATTGGAAAGACCTTTTAATATCTGCTTATCTCTCTCATGGGAACTTGGTAACTATCTCATTATATACCCATAGGAAACAAATTATTTAATTTTCTATCTTTTAGAGTTAAACCTTTTTACATCTCTCATTAATTACTGTTATATGGAATGAGCTTCCTTTAGAATTTGGTAATTTTGTTTAAGTCCCAAAGTTTTTGCATCTTGTCTTTCCCTTCCCCAGAATCGGTTTAGTCGTTTTATTATTAACATTTGAACAGGGGAGATGAATAGCAATGTTAAGAGGCTCTAATTATCACAGTGCCAGAAGTCTGGACCTGAAATCTTTCCCATTATATGTTTATGACCTCCTTAAGGAGACTAACAGCATTGAAGAGGGAAAGGTGTGGATCTGAGAAGGGGTAATCAGAAAGCACACATTTGATTACTACCTTCTTGTGCCCCCGCTCAGGAATGGATGTGGTACTTGCTTTCCCTTGCCTTTGTGCTGTCCACCACAAACTGCACCCACTTTTTTAGCTTGCTGCTTTTCCAATACCTGCCTGACACTGAAGTACCCAGATGTGAATACATTATCCTAATGCTCCCCTTTGCAGGAGTTTGAGTTCAAAACAAAGCTCCTCTCCATGGATTTGGGACTTCAAGAGTGTTGCAGATGAATCTGTGTGGTTCAGGGATGGAAGTCATCTCATGGGCTTCTTCCACTGTCAGCATCTACAGTACCATGGTATTTCTGTGTCTGTGCCCAAGGTGATTTTGGTGCCCTTGTTTCTCTTATGGCAGGAGTTGTTAGCTCTTCTAAGCCTGAACAGGCTCACCGTGGTAAGGTGACTCTCATCTCAGAACATCCCTACTTGCTTCTCATAGGTCTTGCCCCATCTTGCTGTGCTGATGAACCTTGAGGTTGTCCTGTGATCATTTTGAGTGACTGATCACAGGTTTCTTCCAGGAGCAGAGATCTGTGAAAGTTCAATTTATGACAGGAAAAAACAAGATTAGTTACCTGTAAGTGGAATTCTTCAATCCTCTGAATATACAGTCTCCAGAGAGGGGTTTTCCCCCCTCTCTTCTCTTTCTGTCTCCAGTTCAAAGTGCAGTCTGAGCCAGGGACCAGCAGATTGATAAAACATTAATTAGTAACCCTCATTAGCTGATTGCAGAGCCCTCTCCTGGTTTTTTTGGGACAGTGCAGCCATTAACAACAACACATCTTTTGGCAGGGTGCTGAGCCATGCACCATGATGTCAGACTTAATGCTTTTCAAGGCAGAATATTCTAAAAGCCAAGATATAAGACACTTTTCTTGGCTTTCTGCTGTGTGTGTTTTGCCATTCAATACATCTATACATCCCTAAGATGTGATTTTTCCTTGTTAGCCCTATGTTTCCATGTGGTCTTCCATAACTGTTAGAAAGTAATACTGCTGCCTATTATGGTCTTTATATTTCTACATGAACATGGTTAAGTATCTTTGGTGCTGATTATATCACAAGTTATAAAGAAGTTTTGTGACCCCAAAAATGCTTTTTATAAAAGTCTAAGTCATGAAATTTCAGTTAAACCAAGCTAGCCAGGCAACAACTTCCATCCATGACTGTTCAGTGGTGACTTTTTGGGAAGCCATGACCTCTGATTTTAAAGACACTCATTGTGGTTTCTGTTGCCATGCAGCCCCATTTCTTCTTGCAAAGAAGTGGCTAAACACCAGCATTTCCATCTGCAGTCAGTTCTGTGGATTTACTGCCCCAGGTTTCCAAACACTGACCAGGATTTACTTGGACAGTGATTCTCACAGGGAATTTTTTTTATAACCATCCATCCTTTTACAGATGGTCGAGCAGAAGCAAAGGGAGTTAAGGGAATCCAGCTTAGGTCAGTGTAAATCTGGAATTTAGATCCTCAGAAGTCCTGTTTAGCTGTCACAGCTGTCTGGGAAGCTGGCGTTACAGACTCACAGACACCGAGGGGGTTTCTGCTGGGCACACGTCTTGGCAGGGCTGAGCGGCTGGTGTGTGTCTAGAAGGCAGGCTCAGAGCGTGTCTGTCTGTCAGGCCCACGCACACATGGCCGTGACATCGGCCCTTTTATTCCAGAGAGACAGGCATGTGGCACTGGGGGATGCACCTCATCCTCAGCTCCCCCTTGGCCTCTCTAGGGAAGTGCTGGGCTGGGGAATCATGTCTGCTGCTGCTTGCTCCTGCTCTGCCCAGTCAACCTTGATTGCACTGTGTTCATGCAAAATGAAACAGGTTCAAAGGCATCACTGGGAACATCCCAAGAGCAGAGATGGGTCATCCACTTGGACATTCCCACTCCAGAGGGCAGCAGGCTCGACTGCCTCCATTGGAGCATGACTGAACCTCAATTACCTGACTCTTGAAGGAGTTCATTGTATTATGGAATGGGATGAGCACCGAGTCACAGAATGACAGAATCTCCTGAGATGGAAGGGTATGACTCTTGGGGTGTCCTGTGCAGGGCCAGGAGTTGGACTTGATGATCCTTGTGGCTCCCTTCTAGTTCAGCATATTCTGTGATTCTGTGAATTAAGACTTCTTCCTGAAAGACCTGCGATAGGTGAGGGATTGATGAAGGGAGTTGTCTCCATCCAAGCTTCAGTGAAGTGTTTGCTTCCCACATGAGTTGCATCCCTCTCTCCTCCAAAACTCCTTGTGAGTCTCATTCTGAAAGTGAATTCCTGTGCTACACAGGAAGGCTCTGTTCCTAACTCATCACCTTCACTTTAGCTCTGGGCAGCTAGCTCAGGAGGCCAGGTCCGACACTGTTACGCTCTGTGCTCATTAAGGCCACAGCTTGGGTATAACTGGAGGGAGCATTTGAGCCCAGGTAAGTGCTGAGCCAGTGCCAGTGCCACACTCAGAGCTGCTCTTTCCGTATGTGGTTTGTTCGTTGCACAAAGAAATATGCCCCTTGAAATGAATGACTGTGGGTAAATCTTTGTAGCAGCTGGAACTGAACTGTGAGACAGGATTTGACCTACTGCAGTAAAGTGAACAGAGTTTGACTTTATGAATAGTTCACAACAGAGATATATTACTGATTCCACTAAAATGAAAGTGCTTTGGCTGAGCTTTTTATTGCAGGGCACCATCCGTACTTAGGATGGTTCTGTACATTACTGAGGGAATCAGGCAGGATCTTTGGATTTGTAACTGGCAGAACCACAGCCTTCAAAGCCACTGTAGTTGTTTTTAATCCATTTTCCTCCCCGAGGCTCCTGGTGAAGTGTCCTATGTTCTTGGAAATTATTATCGCAAGCTGGAAGGACTCAGGGTCAGTTTTGAAGAACTCTTACTTCTAAACCTCTTGGTTTTTTTCAAGACATAGTCCCACCATTCCCTACCCCAGGACCAGGGCCCAAAGTAGATCACATAAGAATGTGTTTTACTGTAGTTAGAACTGCTCGACATGAAAGCTTACTAAGGAATACTTATACTAAAAATCGCTCAGACAGTCCTCTTGTATTGCCATTTAGATCTATCATTCTGATTGATCACTATGTGGTTGTCTAATATTGAGTCTAATTTAACCCTATACGCTCATGCATCCATCTATTCTGTCTATTGTACCTGACATTCTACAAATTACTTACTCATGCAAATGATGACCTAAGGCAACCTTTTATGATATTCGTGTTTAATTATACAAATGCTTTTTGATAAATAAGATTACACATCCTTCCATATGTTTATTCAGTCCTTGATGAAAGCAAAATTTAATTTTCATGCAGATTTGTTGGAGAGTGTGTTTAATAAGTGCTGAGTTTTATATAGTCTGCAGATCACTCTGGTTTTGGGTAGCTGACAAAATCAGTAGGCATAGTTCATAGAGACATGTGGGTTTTAATCAGGCCTAATTCAAGCTGCTAATTTTTGAAATCTTGGAACTGAAGTCATTGCCTTTGTGCTCATGCAATAAAGAAAATGTTGTTGTGAAAATAAATGAGATATGCTGAATTAACTGTACACTTCAGTGGGCTTTATTTATATTGCAGAGTTACTGAAAATGTTGCCAAATAACTGATACATTAATATTTTTAAGAGAGGGACATTCCTGTAAAACTCACTGGTTCTAAAGAGTAGGTAGAGTTTGGCTTGTGTGATTCAGTCAAGGTGAATGCAACTTTTAAGTGTCACCCAAGGCCAGGCTGAATTCATCAGGGCTGCCTGCATACAGGAAGAAAGTGTGCAGAAATTGCCAGGACTGGATACCAGTATTTTTGTCCAGATGTCTTTGAATGCATTGTCCTTGTTGATCACAGCTCCTCCAGGAGTCCTCTTGGCATGCTATGACACAGACAGAGATAGGAATTCAGTGTGGGGGTCAGGTATGAAGAAGACACAGGAGCACACATTGCCTGAGACATGACTTCTGCTTCTTTTCCCTAAGTGTGGCCATGGAAAATATTCCACTCTTCTGTTCGAAAGTCACTGGGCCAACACAGGACCTGGGTGGCCATCAAGGGGCATTTCCCATGGGCGCCATTGCGCGGTGTTTTACCCACTGTCAGTAGAGCTGCAGTAGCCTCTGGCTGAAAGCAGATGTTTCATAGGCTTGAGTCCTTTGCTAACAGTTTGTTTTCCTGCTGAAGGTGTGGTCAGTAAACTCTGTGGGCCGGACACCAAGCAGCTGGTCCCGCTGCCGGACAGGCCCTGCCCCTCCCGAGGGCCTGGGAGCTCCCCTTTTCAACACGGTGGCATCCACTGTGGCTGTGGTGAGCATCAGCCCCCCTCTTAAGCCTAACGGGGTGGTCAGTATCTACAGGCTGTTTTCTAATGATACCACGGGGACTGATGTGGTGGTGAGTATTGTCAGCACTTTTTCTGTACTTCCATTTCCCCTTGTATTTTCTAGCTTTAACATCTCTGTTCGTACGAGCTGCTGCTGTTGGTCACAGACCGCCTTCCTCTCCTCGCCTCTCATTGTTAACTGCTCTGCAATGCACTGTCCTGTCCGTGAGCTTAAGCTGTCTGCTGGTTTCACATTCCCCATTTATTCCTTCCAGTGCACTTGGCTGTGTCTGTGCCTGATTCAGCCAGTTCGTCCCATTGGTGCCTGCACGGCCTTCCATTTCCATTCCCTCACACCTGCCATGCTGCTGGCTCGGCTCTGACTCTGGTATCAAGGAGTACCAAGTGCTTCCCTTTGCTTGCTTGACTCTTTCCTTCCTATTTTTTGCTGAGCTCTGCTAAATCACATGCTGCCAAATGGGAGCAGATGTTGCCCCTTGTTGGTGTTTTCTACATAGTTTTATTTCTCTGGCTTAAAAAAGCTATACCAACAAATGACTAGAGCAAAAAGGTGAAGTGGAAGTTCTTGTGAGCAGTTTCAGAACAGGGCACTGATTCCTTTGCCAGATCTGCCAGGTCTCCCTTGCTGAGCTTAGGAGAGTTTCCCAACAGGCTCACCCAGTGCAATGTCTGCTTGAATGCAGAGCAGCATCATGTTGGCTCTCAACTCAGATGGACCTACCAGACAGCAAATTCTCCTGTCTGTGAGTGGCCTGACCCACCCGACACTTTGGTGTCACACTGCCCAGCACTGTTTCCTGTGTCCACATTGAGGAAGCTTGTGAGATATAGATGATTATTTGCTAGCACATTTATCATGGAGCTATTTTCCGCAATAATTTCTTTTCTGCTTCAGTACCACTTATCCCAGAGTCTTTCTTTAATGGTTTTCAGTTTCTCTGTTCCTGAGAATGATATTTGCAATTGACATACAACTCAACTCAAGACATCTGTGAGGCCACTGATGGCATGGTCTTTTCCTTTGAAGAGTGTCCTTTAGTTTCATAATGGTAGAAGAATGCAGAGTTCCCATTACACAACAGCTGCATTAGTGTCAGACGTAAAGGACATGCAAAATCTTCTGCCCATCTTCTTCTGGGGTTAATTCACCTCCGTAACTCTTATTTGGTACTTGCGGTGCTTGAAGTTGTGACAAGCTTCCTCTTAATTTTTGTAGCTGTCCGAAGGGACTGCCACCCAGCAGACAATACACGGGCTAAAACCTTTCACCACGTACTCCATTGGTGTGGAGGCCTGCACCTGTTTCAACTGCTGCAGTAAAGGACCCATGGCTCAGTTCACCACGCAGCCGGCGCCGCCCTCAGAGCAGCCTCCGCCTCAGATCCGCACCGTGACCTCCAGGAACGCCTCTTTCCAGTGGAGTGCCCCTCAGTCACCCAACGGCATTGTCACCAGGTAGGAGCTGCCACCCAGCTGAGCCTGCACACCTCCACTAGAGGTGGAGCCAGAACAATGTGAGCGGGAACTGCATGGCTGAGAGCGCTGGACAGTTGTGGCCTTTGTCTTCCTTCTTTTGGCTTGGTGGTGCTGAACACCACCTGGGAAGGGTTTACATACAGTGATGGCTTTTGTCCTGAGCAGGTACTGGGGAGGATGAAGGTGGAAAGGGTGAGCTGTTGTGAGTGGACATGATTGTCTGACGGCTGCGGTTGTGTAGTCAAAGAGTTGTGAGTTCAAGTGGCAGTGAAGAGATGGCTGCAATCAGGGCTTACTTAGGCAAATCCTGACTTGCAGAAGTGAGCAGCAGGGTAACAGGTGTCAACAGGTTCATTGTGACTGGGACTTATGGACCACCACAATTGCTCAGTTGGCTTACAGTTAGGACCAAAATTTCTGAGAGAAAAACTGGGATCAGGTCTATATACTTCTCCAGTAGCCAGATGGACAGCAGTTAGGATGAAATGTAGGATTGGCTTTTATGTTATTAAGGCCCTTCATTCATCAAAATTCCAAATTTCTTCTCAGCTATGAACTGCACGTGTACATGGCGTGTCCTCCGAACCTACAGCCAGCAGTGAAGGCTTGCAGTCCTGGCCCAACTGAGGTGAAGTACACAGGGAAAGGACAGAGTGCCAACGTGTCCAACCTGGAGCCCTACACGACTTACAACCTGCGAGTTGTGTCCTACAACTCTGTTGGCAGTAGCGCCTCAGAATGGATCGGATTCACTACAGAAAAGGAGCGTGAGTATGAGAAATGGTCCACTGACCAGTGATGGCCACTCTTGAGGCCTGGGGCTGCACAGAGCCAAAGACTTCCTCACCTCTGGGAAAGAGGACACCCCAGAAACCTCTTCTTTCATGTCCCTGGTCACTGCGTCTCTGCTGCACATTCACTGAAATTCTGCTCTGGAGCTTAACTGCTCATTCCTTCAAAAATATTTCTTTGCTCATCATCTGATGTCACATCCTCTAATTTGGGAGCCTGGAAACTTTTATTTTACTGAAAATGGGCAGCAAAGCTGCAGAACATAAAATTTTCAAGTATTACCAGAAGGGTGATGTGTAGCAATAAATATACTGCCATAAATAATGCCTTGGAAAAGTGGAGATCTTGAAAGAGAGCTTTTCAAGAACAATCTTATTGTCCTAATTCATGCCACACTTCTGCTAGGACTCATAAAAATTTTCCTTGGATATCATCTGAATGACACGATGCTTGTGAACACTGAAGTAAGAATTTGTTGCTATCTAACCACCACAGGCAGTGCTTTAAGGCCATGTGGTGGTATGCATGGAAATGAAACATGCAGGACCTGTGCCTACGGGCAGAATAGATTTTGCCATCAAAACTGAATTTGTAGTACTCTAACATCAGCTTTTATTAAAAAGATCTATAGTGCTGTAGCCAGTCATTCCATAACAGATGAGACGGGCATTTCGTCTCAGTCTGTCAGGTCAGGGCAAAGACAATGCTCACTTTTTATCTCATGTCAGGATTTCAGAATCACCTTTCTAAAAATCCCTTTTGTATCATTTGGTAGTTCTGCCAAGTAATTACTAAAAATATATCTGATACATCCTTAGCTGAAAGTTTCAGGTGGAACAGGCCAAGATTTTCTTTAATGTCACCACTGAAAAAAAAAACCAAACCAGAAAAACCCAAGAAACCCTCCACAAACAAACAAACAAAACACAAACAAAAGAAGGGTTCCGTATCTCCAAAGCTGTGTTTTATTAAATTGCAAGTTAAAAGGCTGGAACATAATTATAAACTTTTAAATGCAGAAAATTCATAAGGAACTGGTGAGACACATAGAACAAAAAGATTTGAAAGCAATTTTTAACCTCCCACCCACTAGGAACAAAGTCCTCTTCTTTCAGTCTTCCTTGTCTTGCCTTGCTGACCTCTTCACACCAGGTTTCCAAAGTCCCTCTGACTGCCTTCTTCCTTGAGTCCCTCGGGCTGCTTCCTTTGCCTCGAAGGCTTGCTTTAGTGACAGTGGGCAATTAGCAGCAAAGTGCAGCTGGACAAGCAGCTTTCTTATGAACAAACCAGCAAATATGGGGCAGATGGCTCAGTGGCAACACCATAAGAAAGGACCACCTCAAACTTAAAGGAAGTTTTTTGTCAGCAAGCTGTTGAGCCCAACTGATGAACTCTTCCTCCCTGAAGTGAGTTCTGGGTTTCTTTTCTGTCTGCCTGCCATCTGTTCTTGTTTTCTGAAAACCCATGTTTTCATGCATGCGCATGTGTTAAAGATGATCTTGGCAATTTCTTGGGGCTTGCAAAAGAACCCTCTTCACAGCAGTTCCCACAGCCCAGCCTGCTGCAGTCAAGTTTGCACAACCTCCTGTATTCTCCCCGTCTTCCACCTTAAGCTGGAATTTAATTTATGCAGTTTTAGTGTCTGTACCACATACACAAAGGCAAAGGGAGGGAGTTCAATATTTGTTTTCAGGATATATTTCTCAGTGCAGAGGCTGGCATGCTACAGTGGCATTTTCTTTTCTCCTTGTATCTTCCCTAATCATGCACATGGATATGAGAGAGGGAGTGCATGTGGCAGAGAGCTTGTATAATGCAAAGTCCCTTTCTCTTCACTGTGACTCAGTCACTGAATCACTTCTAGCCTACTGACTGGAAATGAGCTCTTTTCCCTTGTTTTGCAGCACCTCGGTACATGGCTCCGTTCTCCGTGGTCAGCAATTTGTCCACCATCCACATCGACTGGAGCCGCACCTTCGTGCTGAACGGGCGCCTGAAGGAGTACGTGCTGACGGAGAGCGGGCGGCGCATCTACAGCGGCTTCGACACCGAGCTCTACTTGCCAAGGACATCTGACAAAAGTCAGTCCCTCTTTCCTACAGCTCCCTCTCTGGGAGAGTCTGTTGAGCTAAATTATTATTATTGAGTGGTAAAATTTTTTAAAAAATCTCCATTGCAATCCCAAGCTAAGACCAAAGGAGAGTACAGGCACACCAAAATGTATCTAAAAAAATCCTTGAAAAAAAAATATCCATGGAACTAAGCTGCCTCTTAAATATTTTACCTGACTAGGTGAAACTGCTCTCATTCACTAGGAGGGCCAAGCTTTCCCGAATCCTGGAGCTGTGTTGCAATTCCACCATTCAGAGCTATGGTCTGGGAAATGTATAGAAATCTTCAGTTTCAGGAATACTAGAGCTTGAACTTCCATTTGAATCAAATTAAGTCAGTAGCTCTTGGAACCAGCCATGTTTTGAAATTAATTTTTGCTTTAGAAATTTGCAGTCTTTAAAATACAAGGAAGCTATCAACAAGAAGAAAAGAAAAAGAAGCAAGGAAAATGTTTTCTGTTTTTACAACATTGGGATTTTATATGTCAAATAATTTTATAATTTATTTTTAATCTTCCTGATTGCTACAATGCTGCTAGTACCTTTTTTTTTTTTTTTTAATAATTCAAATGTTCTTAATATGTTTGTTTTAGCCATGAATGAAGTATGAGGGATTTAGGGCAAAGTGGTGAAAAAATTGAAAAGTTGCCAGCTACATTGGAAGAGGGAGAATTGAGTGGTGAAAAAACAACATATTTTGTAGCAACATCATAGTGATGATTGCTTATGATCTGGTTCATAGTTTAGAATTTTAATGCCCATGTGTAAGGAATTGTGAAGCTCTGATCTGGGACTCAGGTGGGTTATGATGGGTTATGTGTTATTCCTGCCTTGGCTTCTCAGACCTGGCTGTTTGCTGGTGAATCATGGTGAAAAAGCAGCACCTATAGAATTTTTATTTCTGCTGCTGACAGCATTTTCTAACCTTTTTTTGCTCAGCCTTTTTGTTTCAAGTGACCTGCACCACTGATGAAGGGAGTGCCATGACACCAGTCATCAAGTACAACGCTGGAGAGGGAGTTGGTAAGTATGTGAAGGAATTACCTAGCACCTGTTCGCTTGATGTGTTTGTGCTTGAAATTTGATATGTAGTGCATGCCAGGCAGGATGGCATCTCAGTGCAGTATCAGGGGATTGCTTAGTGCCTTGGTATATGAGGTATGTAGGCAATGTGCTTTTTTCATCAGGGATAGATTTCTGTGCCTTTACATTATGGAATCATTGAGTCCTTTATGCTGGAAAGGACTTTCAAGATCATTGAGTCCAACCATCATAGAATCACAAAATGGTTGGGTTGGAAGGGACTTTAAAGACCATCTAGTTCCAGCTCCCTGCCAGGGGGAACAACTTCCACTAGACCAGGTTGCTCAAAGCCCCATCCTGCCTGGCTTGAACGCTTCCAGAGGTGGGACAATTTTCACAATTAGCTTCAGATCCTCTCCTCAGATAGGTAAAAATAAAAGAAAAAATATTACATGAGTATATTGCTCCAAAATGTTGTGCTTTTTCCTGCTAAATAGAATATGCTCTCTTCCAGATTTAATTTCCAAATTCCAACTATCTTGAATTTCAATCCTGTCCTCCGAAGCTGCCCCTCAGTTTGACGGTGAAAATACACATCCTCTCTCCTTCCTGCATCCCACCCACCCCAGCAAAAGGGGCGTCCACTTGCTCTTTTCCTATGACCAACCAGCAGTTTCACCTGGCATGTGTCCCCCTAGCCAGTTTATGAAAATGTCATACAAGAGGTTGTCAGAACCCAGTCTATAACACCTGCCATTTCCCTTCTGTCCATGAGGTTTTTCCCTGATTTGTTAAAGCGAGGGAGTTTGGTGTGATGACATCCTAGTCATTTCTTATCCATGGAGTAGCAGATACCTAACAGTAAATGTTCCAGGTTATTTAACTCCTTAGTTTCCTGTGAAGCAAAGATAAATTTGAATAATTTATAACTGAACTAATTAATTAATTAATTCTTTTTTATGTCACATCTTGTCCAGCTTTTTAAAATTTTCTGCCTTATCTTTGCAATTACTCTTTATGCTGCATTTCCCTTATATCCCTTTTCATGCTTTCACTCCACCATCCTGCAGAATTTCAGGCAAGGCTGCTGTAAAAGCATTATAAAATGTTTCCAGTTGCTCTACATCCACCACCTTCCACACTCTGCCCCTTTTTGTTGTTTTGGCTGCTGTTTTTTCCTGGAGTCTATTGAAAATTTGAATGGTTCCATAGGCAACTTGCAGAGGAGGCTTGCAAGCAAAGGTGATGGAAATTCCTTGGCCTAGAGTTTGGATATACATGTAGGATTGCAAATAACCAGGAAATCCTGTCACTGAGCTTATGCACTTGTATTGTGTATAAGCAAGGCAAACCAAGTGACTGTTTTGTTTTCTAGCAGGTGAGGGGAAGGAGTAGTAAAAAGTTTCATGTTGCTTGCTTTTGTATGAATGTATTAAAGCCTTTCTCCCTCTTTTGTTAACTGCACAGGCCTGTGACTGCACAGTTGTTCTGGAGAGAATGTCCTCTGTATGTACTGCTCTGAAATTACTGTACTAATTTCCACTCCTCAAGGTTACTTGAAGAACCCTTTTTTTTCTCACATTCCACCACCACAGCCTCCTTTCAGAAGAGCTGCTGATGCAGTGGTGATTTCCAGCCTAAGCAGCAATGCCAGAACTTTAAGCAGGGTCTCTTGAGGGTAGTAAGTTTTTTATTACAGCCCGCTAGCATATTGAACCATTATGCCACCTTGAACATAAGTGCAAATAAGCACATGATGACAAAATTACTTAAATTTCTGCCTAATTTATTAGTGAGGAAAGGGATAGCATATTGTTAAATGCTTCTTGAAATAACTGTCCTTTTCTCCCCTAATCCCTCTTTTTACAGGTCTGATCTTGACAACGCCTGGAGAGAAGGACAAAGCAGAGTCCAAACATGCAAAATTCTACAACGAGTTGTGGTTTGCAGTGTTGATGGTTCTTCTAGGTTTGATCCTCTTGGCTATTCTTCTCTCCTTAATTCTTCAGAGGAAGGTCCACAAGCAACCCTATGCACGAGACAGGCCTCCTTTAGTTCCACTCCAGAAAAGAACATCACCAATGAGTGTGTATTCATCAGGAGAAACCCATCCGGTACGTTTGGAAAAATGCAGTGTTGTGTATCCATGGTGTTATACTTCTATCTGCCCCATCAAACACACTCAGGGATGTGGTCTTCTTCCTTCCAACATTTTGTTGCACATTTGGCTACCAAATGCGGGGTGTTCAGTGTAGGGAAAGGACTGGTCCCCATACGAGCCATATCTATGTGGGCACAGAGCACAAGGTTACAGGTGCTTAGTGCAAACAGAGCCCTGGGGCACCTGGTCTGCAGGCCCTGAAATGCTTCTGATGCATAAGACAAACTTTGGATCTGGAGTCAGAGAAAACACAAAGCCACTGCTGTCACCTCATGTTAGCTGAAATCTGCAACAGAGCTGAGAAATCTTTGGCGTGCTGTGACAAGGTTGGTGATAAAATGTGCTTTTCAGAGGAACCTTTCATGTGTTCCCCGCTGCCTGCTGTGGATGGCTAACCAGGATCAATCTGACAGTCTTTGTCAGGTATCCAGGAGATATGCCTGCAAAAAGCAAAACTTAGGGAGAAGCTTTATTTCTTGCCAGTATCCATCTACCACCCAGCTGGACTGCTCTAGGACAAGCTGCATGCCAGGAAGGTTTGGAGTAGAGTGAGAGCAATCAGGGAAAAAGCTAGGGAACTTCATAAAATGCATATGTGCATGTTTGTACACATAGACCCACGGTGGGACCATGAGAGAGGTGAGAGGAGGACTGCTGGGGAGTGACAAAGAGGAAGGCTTTGTATAATTTATATAATGAAAAGTTATTATTCTGAAAAAGAATGCATAAAAAACATGTTCCATCATGTAGCAGAGTAGTAGTGTTATCCTACCCTTTGAAAAAGCAAAACAAAAGGAACATGGCAATTTTTGATTGAGAATGGGAGCATCCATGCCTTCCATTTCCATGCTTCTTCCCAGGCACAGGCTGTGAGATGATTCTTCTTGTCACTTCTCAGCTTCTTTTTCCTGTGAGCGCCATCAAGCAGGATAGTGACTCCTGCATCCTTCACGCATTCTGTTCCTTCTTGTCTCAGTGCCAAGACACTGCATCTGTGCCTCAACCAAGAAGCTCTTGGAAACAATGGGATTTCCAGTGTGCCCCTTCTCCTGGCAAAGGCTAAGAGCATAAGAAACTTTTTTTTTTGGCCTCATGGTTTTGATTCCTTTTCCTCTACAGTCTGTCATCTTGTGTTACGCCTCTCGACTTTAAAATGTCTTTGCTGTTGGCATGCCTGCACAATTCCCTTTCATGTTCCTGCGTTTTTTTTTTTTTTTTTTTTCTTTTTGCAGCAGCTCATGGACTTAATAGAAAGGAAGATTCTTTAGTGCAGCAGTTGAAGGACTAATCTGAGAAATTAGGACAGAGCTACTATGGAGTGGCAAAATCGCTTTTTTACAATTGTTAGTGAGGTTGTGGCAAGCAATACTGGCTGCCTACACAGTACTTGACCACTTAAAAGTTAAATAGTGTCTGCTTTTTGCCAGTTCCCCTACTCTCCCACATCTCCTGCTACGCTGCTTTCCCTCACAGAGCTGCAGCTAATTCATGCCCTCTGTCAGGTACACCTACACTGCACCTTGCCCTGCCCTAATGCTTTTCCTCCCTCTCTTTAATCTCAGTTTGAGACTATTGCCGACACCTCCGATTCATCAAGCAGTGTCACTCTCAAAAGATACACAACGCACTTTGAGGTAGAGTCCTCAGCTTGCAGAGTGGCAAGACGTGTGATCTGTCATTTGACCCAAGCATGCACAGAGGCATCTGACACTGCATGTTTCTCCTGCTGGGTGAATATTTTTTTTCCCTGGTCATGAAGAGGTCTGCAAACATCCCCTTGCTCTGCAAGTCTGGGCAATCATTCTGATGATCAAAAATCTTTGGATTTCTGCTTGCTGGTACTTTAAAAAAAAATTAGGAAGAAGAAAAAAATCAGGGAAAATCCTGGTTTAGCATTGGTGGGTTTTTTGTTTGTTTGCTTTTAATGATTTGATTGTCCTACAATGGGAAAAGGTCTGGGTTTTTTTCTTCTAACTGTGCATGATTTTTGAAGCATGTTTTTCTCTGTTCTCTTCCACTCCTGCTTTGTTTTTGTTCAGGTAAAGTATTTTAAACCACGCCCTTTATTTTTTTAATTTATTACCTTGTGTCTTCCTCACAGGGACTAGCAGATACGAAAATTCCAGGAGGCGGTTCTCCCACGAGCAACCGCAGTGTCCGTATGGCACCTGGGGGGAGGAGGCTGAGCCAGGGCCAGCTGAGCCGCACGTATTCCCCCGCCTCTCTCCACCGCAGTGTCAGCCAGCTGCTCGACCTCTACGACAAGAAGACTTTCGACGAATCACCTTGGGATGCCATCATTCACAACCATCGCACTGCTGGCCGTGGCTTGGTAAGGGCTGCTGCTCCTCTGGGATGCTACTGTGCATCACCTGCTAGAGGTTTGTCTGTCCTGTTGGAATCATGGAAAGGTCTAAATGTCAAAGGTTCCTGGAGATACAGCTAAAAGGCCTAGAGGACATGGTCAGAGGTTAGATCCTCAAAGTTCTTCAAGTCTACTGCTCTCTTCTGGAGTTGCAGGTGATCACACACTGCTCTTACAGGATGCAAGGGATCCATGTACATCTCTTTATGGTTTCCATTAAATATTAATTCCATGGTCTACCAAGGAAATGCAGCTTGAGGAATTCCCTTCTATTTGGTGGGCTCATAGGCTTTTCTTTCTGTGATTTCAGCAAACATACCTGTCTGAGGTGGGATGTCTTGGCATCCTTCACACATTTAGTGCCAGAGGCAGGAGCTCGTGTTTTAGTGACTCCTGTCCTGTTAACTGGGACTCAGTTGCTGATGAGACCTGCTCTCTGTTCTCTGCTCAATCACAATGCAGAGATTATGTGAATGCTCAGATCTTCTGGAATGTGTGACAAATAAATATGAACTCTGCCCACATGGGACCAGAATGAGGTTGGGGGCAGGCAAAGTATTTCTCTTCTAATATAGGACAGGACTAGACATTGTCATCAACAGAGATCTAAACACACAGATACAAGACATTATGATTTTCAAATCAAGGACAGGGATGACTTCCCTTCCTCTTTGTCACCAGGAAAGAGGTTTTTTAACTTCCACCCTTACCTGACCAAATGCATGAGAAGGGGTTCAGGGGTCAGTGAGAGATAAGTGTTTGCTTCCTGAAAAAGATTAATATTAAGGTTCCTGGAAAGGACCCAGAATGGGGGTGAAGGGCCTGTGAGGTAGTAATAAAGCTAGATGGAGTGTGCAAGTTAGTGAGTGGATCTTGTCCAAAATGCAAATGAACTGGAGGATAGTCTGGCACATAAATTGAAGTCGCTTCCTTGGCCTTTCACCTTCAGTACAGCCAACAGCTGGAAGGGCTGGAACATACAGGCTGACCACAGTGCAGGTGTGTTGCTACCATCACTGCCAAGCTCACTCACACCACAAGAGCAGGACCAAGGGAGCTGGTAAGGCTGAAGTAAGAAGGTAGTGATAACTCTAGGCAAAATCCCAATGGGTACAGGTTAACCTTCAGCCTGCACTGAAGGACCTCCAATTCATGGACCTCCCAATTCAGCGGTATCATGAGTCAGCCTTGCCATCTTCTCAGAGCTATGACATCATTTTTATTTAATTCCTTGGGGACTAACAACTCACCTAGTGTGTACCTCTCCATACTCCCATTAGCAAAAAAAAACCAATTTCCTGCTGCTGAGAGCAATCTCTTGCTCTATCCACTTATCTTGGGCTGACACCAAGAATTAGTTTGGGTTGTAAACCCCCCCCCATACGCATGTACAAGTTTAAAAATACTCCAAAATACTCCAGTCTGAGTTTCAGGAGTGGCAGGAGCAGGAAAACATAAGCTTTCATTTCCTTTTGGTGGCAAACAACCCCAACAGCATGAGCACAGCTGCTTTATCAAATCAGCAGCTCTTCTGTCCATCCTCTGTATGTTGCTTTACATTGCCCTGAATCCAAGTCTCTGCTCCTGCGTTGCTCAGCTGCTCTCTCGCAAACAAACCTCCTGCAAGGCTTTTTACTCAGTTCTGCGCTTTATTACACTTAGTACCTCAGGAATGGTGGTTGCAAAGTTTGGTTCATCCCTTTGTCCAGCTTGCAAATCAATATAGTGGATGGCTGTAGTGGCCTGAATCTGGACACAAATCTGCAGTAACACTGCTGGTGTCCTCTTATTTTATTTCTTATTTTTATTTAGAGTTTATTTCTCTCCTGCTTTCAATTTTCTCTGCCTAATGCAGGAGTGCAGACAAAGTTCAGGCACTCCTTTGGAAGCCTGAAGAACAAAACTTTACCTAAATCATGTGTGATGTGGTTGTTACACAAAACAAAAATGTAAACGTATTTTTTTCTTTTCAAAGTAACAAACATTAACAAACACTACATTATTGACCCTTTGTCAAATATATAGAGAAATTGATTGTAATTTTTTTAACTCACTG
Organism: Origma solitaria; assembly: GCA_013397895.1. Lineage (NCBI taxonomy): Eukaryota > Metazoa > Chordata > Aves > Passeriformes > Acanthizidae > Origma > Origma solitaria. The sequence goes on along the minus strand of VZRL01003719.1, from coordinate 2,848,162 downwards.
CTTACTGTGAAAATCTAATTGGCTTAGATTCAAGTGCTTGAATGCTTTAGGTTCTTATCTCATCCTGGGAGGAAAGGGATGCATTAGAAATGCACTTATTTATTTAAGAACGAATTTTAGGGGGGTGGGAGGAAAGAGAAATGAAGGAATCACCTTTAGTCTGGTAGAGCTTTGGCTGACATGCTTCTTTTTTCCCTTCCTAACAGTATGTAGATGAAGAAGATCTTGTCAATGTCATCAAAGGCTTCAGCACTGTCACCAAAGAGCACACCACATTCACTGACACCCACCTCTGAAGAACAAAACCACCTTTTCTAGAAAATGGAAGTGGGTAACTTGCCAAAAGCAGCCTGCATGGTCTTTGCAGGCAGGGATAGGGTGCTCTTTCCCCACCCCATGCCCTGGAGTTAACAGATAAAACTGGTTTTTTTGGGAGGGGATGTGGGGGGGTAAGTTGGCCTTTTTTTCCCACTGTATAGCAAAAACTGTGTGCTAGCACTGACACCTCAGAAAGGTAAGAGAAGAGTTTGAAAATCCCTAAGTCATACAGTAGTAAAAGACTGTGAGGGTAGAGGCTCTCATCTTTGTCTCTCATCCAGCTTTCCCAACTGATGAGGGTAGTAGGGGCAGGGGAGGGAGGGAAGGGGCAGCATGTAAGGAAAGCAGTAAGGAAAAGTCTTTTACATGTCCAAAAAACAGCCTGTGGCTAAAAGGGGCCTGCATGGCAGGATATCTATGTTTTCTCCTGGCCTGACAGAAATCCACCACAAAATTGTGTTCATGCACAGGTGAATAAACAGCACTGAAAGAATTCTTATGAAGTTGTTCTAGCCTTTATGTTCTCTCACTCCCTCTTCTCCACCCTCTCAGCTCAAGTTAAAAAACCCAACAAAACAAATCATTAATAAATGCTGAACTCCACTTTTTCACTTGCTGTCACGTCCTTCCCTTCTGCTTATGTACTACTAATGCACAGGCAATAAAACTTGTTCACCATCCACAGTAAAGTAGGTGCACACAACAAGCAGCCAGTGCGACACAGGTATGAAATACCATGTCAAGGCACTTGTAATTGAGAATTATTACACCATGACAGTAAACCTACTCCCATATTCATCTCTGTCCTTCTTCCACAGAAAGTGACAAGGAAGCCCTCAAGAGACTGCCAGTTCTGCATATTCTGCCAAGCATATTTTTATGCATTCTCTCAGTCACAATCAGCAAAATCCATCATTTGATACCATACATTTTCAGAAAGTACAAGCAACACTCCTCTGGCAATTTATTTGGACTAAGAGGCAAAATAATATGCTATTTTCAATAGCTTCCTCCTTAACCTGCACAAAACATTTCAGATATCAGACAGCAGCATACAGAGCAAGGATCCCATTCATAAAACAAGACTACAGAAGCAGCTCTGTGAATTAGGCAAAATCCACCCAAGAGCAGCAGCTCTGTAGCGCAACATGTAGCTGCATCTAAAGGGCATCCTCTGCTCAGTGACCAAGTTTTCCTTTAGCACCGTCCCTTTCCCCAAAACAAAAATAATCACAACAATATCACATGCCTGACCACATTTACGCAAGAATGCACGACAATATTTTGGACCAAGTACCGTACTACATTTTGGAGCATTACATAAAGCCACACATTGATGTGGACAACCCTTCAAAGCTTTGGCAGCAGCTAGGTACTTTCTCATGACCTTACAAGTTTTATTCTGGTATCAGAACAAAATTCCATTCAAAAACCAACCCACAACACGTAATATTATGCCTGCTACCAGCCAGAGGGCACCTGCACCTTGTTTTCGCCACCAGACATATTTTCACAAGCCATAGTCTTGGCAGGATGAGTCGTTCTTCCGGTGTCGTGGTGAAGCAGCTGTCTTTGTAGGTGATGGAGAAGCTGCACCAGGTAATTCAGGCCCACCTTCAGCAAGGACTGGTGCAGAGGCCAGGAGAGGCACTTTCTTCCTTCCCAGGAAACCAGCTCCTTCAAAACCCATTTTCTTTTTGCTTTCTGCTTTGGTTTCATTCTCTTCTTCTGGTCCTCTTCTTTTGAGGTCCAGAGAATTCTCTGGCAGGCGGTGAACCTCGGTACTGCAACACGCACCTACATCTGTCACACCTGTGCCTCGCACTTCAAGTGCTGTTGATTGGACTGCCTTCCTCTCAGCTGCACTGCCCTCAGCTGTTACCTTCCTGGCCTCTGTCTGGCTTGAATTCCCATTTGCAGCAGCTGCCTTTTCTGTTGGGCTTTTGCTGGGTAAGTTAAAAGCCTGGAAGTCCCGGTAACTGTGAAAGCTCTCTGTCCGCCTTGCTCTTGCCAACAGGGGGCTTTCTCTGTATGGCCGCACAGAGCCATACGTGGCAGTTTCGTGGATTGTTTCGTGGTGCTGCAATTGGAGGCTTCAAAAGATATAAGAAGAGCAGGTATTAGGCTGAGAATAGCAGCCAGTTCTTCTGCACATCATTGCTCCCACCTACCACTGCAATTCCCACAAATAGCAATACACTCATCACAGCCACCACACAAAGGCTTCCAGATCACTCCAGATTCTCAGAGGATACTTCAATCTGCACACATACAAACCAACAGAAATCAAGGAGTATGTGTGTAATTCAGGCCACTTAGGGCATGAATTCAGCTGCTGCCTTCAAGCCACCAACCCCCTCTTTGCCTACCTGAAAAGTAAAACCTTTGTTGTCTGCAGCCGGTGCCACCCTTGGCGACTTACCTGGAATTAGATTCCCGAAGCCGGTTTGGCTGAACAACTGAGGTGGCAGGACTGATGTTGGGTGTGGCACAGCGAGATGTACTCAAATCACACTGGTCAAGCAGCTTGAGCAGCTCTTCCTCTGTGGGGCCACCAACATCTGCAAGAGAGAGCTCTTAGAGGCCAAGTCCTTTTACTGCAGTCAGGCACATCTCAGGACACAAAAAAGAGCCACACCACAGTCCTGGCCTAACACAACTTACCTTTATCTTCACTCTTATTGACCATGTCCATAGCTGTGGTCAGGTCCCACATCTGGATGCTGCCATTGGAATGCCCAGTGAAGAGGTAGCGGCGTGGCCGGGAGCCCATCCTGCTGGATCCTTCACATTCTCGCACAGTAAACGACGAGATGGTAGTGCAGTCAACTGCCTGGATCTCACAGATCCTACAGGAAGAGAAACCCCAAATTACCAGAACAATTACACTGGGCAGAGTTTAGCCAGTGAAGTCAGTACTGGTTCAGTTTTCTGAGAAGGCACTAAACTTGCCATCAGAAAAAACCTTTTCTCCAGATGAAATTTCTTCCCCTGCTCAGCTGCAGACAATCCCTTCCCACCCCCAGTCCATCTGCGCTCTTACCGATTGTTCATTAGCAACCCCCATGTGTTCTATGTCCATTTTCTATTTGCAATGATTAGAAAGCTAAGGGTATCACAAGAAGGACAGAAACCATACCCTTCATATGCTAGATAATCTAGGAAACTAATCTGCAGAGAAAGCACATTTAACCACATAAAAGATATGCAAAAAAAATTCCGAAGATGATACATACAATGTTGTGTTTCTGGATAACTTTTGTCATATCACAACTGGAACTTCACTTGTCATGGCAGATCTCCATTGCTTTTTTCCCTTTTATTTTAGAAGTTTATGGCGAGTGAGAAGAAAAGAACTCCCAAAACTAAGCTGCTCCTGCTCTGGGTAGTTGGTTTTACTGGCCCTTTGTAGTGAACTTTTTACCCAAGCAGTGCCAAAATAAATCATAGTGTTGAGGCATTAATGTTTTCATCTAGATTCAACATTATTGGGCAAGAGATGCAAAAATGAAGCATAGAACTGAGATACATTGTCTTTTCTGATCTCTTGTCATCTCCCTAGCCTAACAGGAAGAAAAGCAGCTGTGGATTTGACAACTTTTTTTACTATGTTGGCAGCAATGTAGTCAAGCCTAAGAAAATAACTGATGACCTAGAAAACAGTACCTCCACTTTAAAGGTTTCTAGTATCTTCAAAGCCAAGTGCAAAGGAAGAGAGAAACCCTTTTCAGAGCAGCATAATCCCTGCCACCAGCAACTTCAGCATCAGTTTTGAAATTTAATGTAGCATGGTACCATGGCTGGGAGTGACATATTCTGTAGAGGCACAGAAATGTTTCCTTTGTGAGCTCATCAGGGTGAGCCATCATGAAGCGAGTCTCTGATATCACACTTTTCAAAAAGCCTTTTGGCTTTGAGGTTATAATAATTGTTAAGTAACCATTCTGTTACTAGCACTCAAACAAGAGTTCAGCCAGAGCTGTCAAGCACAGGTAGAAGTCTGCTATGTGCAACTGCACACTCTCAGCTGGGAGGAGGGAGACATCACCAGCTGGACAGTCCTAGTCCTGCTCTTTTCCGACTTAAAACCCTCAGCATGGATGTACCTTTTCCCAGTTGAAGACAGCCTTACAAACAGCTTATTCGTAATGGGAACAACTTTTTGGATAAACACCTGTTGATCATCACGTTCACCAAAGGGTCCTAGAGGGAAAAAAAGAAAGATCACTTGTTTGTTTGAATTCCCTCACCCTCTTCTCCACACAGTTCTGAAGACCCAGACTCATATGAGTATGACCACTGCAATTTTAAAGTATCAGGAGCAGGGAGCCAAAGATGACCAGTAGCTAGCAAAAGCGGTTAGCAGTCTCTACAGATCCAAATCAGTTTTTGCTGTTCTAAGAGACACACATTCTTAAGTTTGCTGTGTATTCCTGGAGGAATTACTATGTCAGCACAAACCCTACACTAGGTCTCTATAAGAACAGTAAGTACTTTTGTTGTTTTGCAGCTCCTAGAAGTCTAAAGGCTTAATCAGATTTCCTGCCATAGTACTGACCCGAGCCTGTGTTCACAGGGCATCCTATTCATCAAAGGTTCATTTGCAAGGCTCAGACCACCAAGGAATCTAAACTACCTGTCTACCCATATTTACCAACACACATTCCTTCGGTACTTTGCTACAGCAATGTGCTAGCACCATTTGCCTCTGCAATTGCCGGGCTTCATTGAACTTTGTCACAACTTCAAAGTCATTTGAGAATTTTTTCCATGCTTTGTTTAACCCCAGCTGAACAGTGAATTGGAATTTGCAGTAGACCAAATGTCTGCTATGTTTGTCTGCTTAATACAAATGTGCTTTCTCTTATTCTCTAGTTAAACCAAAATTGAAATGCTGCATCAGTTTGCTCAATGAAGAGGTATAGTATCTGTGTTCCAAAGTTTTATTGTCCCTTCTTCCCTCCTTCAGACTAAGTCCTTTAAGTGTACTTACTCTCTACAGCCTAAAGAATAATTCCAGGTGAATCTTACAGATCCTTGCCATCGTTTCAAGGGGAGAACAGTATATAAGAGCTTATACCCATCAATTTGCATGTTATAGGGCTGAAGGTCTGTTAAACCATTACGAGACTCGTGAATGTACAGGCACAGCACAACCAAGAGATATCCTACCAATGTCATTTCCAGAACAGTAACTGCCATGACTCTCTGCTTCCTCCAGGGATAAGATTTTGAATGATGCAAGAGGTGTTGAGCCTGGCTGAGTCGAAATCATGCCCCGGAACCGAGTCACGGTCCATGTCCGTACATGGTTGTTATCAGCACAAACTAGAAAGGAAAAGGTGTACATTTACAAGGGATGACAAAGCATTTAGATAAACTTCTCTAATGATTATCTATGTGATAGTTTTCCGAGACTAAGCGATCAAGAATTTAGTCAATGTGAGGTCACACAGCATCTCCAGACAATTTTCTAACAGCCTACAAATTCTTCCTGATGTCCTGTTTTCTATTAGTTTTGTACATTCCCTCAGAAATTTAAGAAACTGAGACAGGTGTAACACAAAACTAAGGTCTGGTTTAGCACCAGTAGCCTACAGCCCCCTTCAAACCCCGTCTGCAGATGCTAGGACAAGATGTCATGAGAGCAGCCTGGCAGCAAAACTCTCCTCACACAACGGTCCTACCCTATTTCATTCATCAATTAACTCAGTTTTGTACATACAGGTGTGCCCTCTCCTGGTACTGAGGGTTTAGCAGCAACTTGCAGGGGAAGAGATGACCTCTGGGCTGTTTATTTGCAGTATAATTGGATACCATGTCCCTGTCCCTTCTTTTTTAAATAAAGGGAGAGCAGCAAGAAGTAAATCAGTTTTCTGACATGACCTAGCTGCTATATTCTGGGTGAAATAGATTCTTACAGAGGAAGGAGTGACTGTATATTCCCTGCAAGTAAGACACGTTTCTGAGCATACGACAGGACAAGCAGAATAGCACAACAAACACTGGGAGATTGTTGAGAAAAGAAACACAGACAACCCTTTGAAGTCACAGGGAGGCTTTTTCTAGGGCCCAGGAGGAGATGGTGCACATTTTGCTGCAGCCCAGAAAGCTCCTGAAAGGCTGTTAAAAGAAGACAAGTCCTGAAGGACCTGTGCACAACCATAAAACTTGACATAGATACATTTGTTTACAAACCCTTTTATTTCCACAAATGGCAACCTTGGAATAAGACACAAATGAAAGAGTGTGTTGTTCCAGTATCTGGTCAAATAAAACTCAGGCCTTTCAACCACTGAAGGTTTTGAAGAATGCTTACTTTAAGAAAGAGGATCCAAGCAAATCTAGCCCTTCCCCTGCCCCCAAATCTGTCCAACTCATTTCTATTACCTGTGGGTACAGTGCAAGTTGTAGAGCATTGCATACAAACACTGCATTGCTCAGGAGGAGGGGAGAACCACCAACGCACATCTGTGCACGCATTACCTGACACGAGGTGCTTCTCTGAGAGCATGATCTTGGTGACAGGGCTTCGATGAACCGTGAAGGTCTGAAAGAGCTGAGGGCCAGACCCGACTGTCTCAGGGTGCTGTACAATCACCCTCACTGCTCCAGAGCTGGTGCCATATGCAATCTCAATCCAATTGCCACTTACACCTAAAACAAGCAAGAACACAGTTGTTCCCCCAGGAATGAAAGCTTGGCTTACTGGGGGCAGGGAAGGAGACAGTAGAAAACAGTATTTCCAAGCTTCCACAGTAAGAAAGCTATGTTTTTTAAACACTGTTCACTCATTATTTTCCCATGAAGAGGGAGGGCATTTTGCCACTAAAATAACCCCAGGTTTGTTCAATTCTACACTACACGTTTCAATGCAATCTTAACTACAACCTTCTTTCCCATTCTGTCCTCCCTCCTGAAAGTGAAAGAATAAATAGATAAAGTCATATGATCAGATATTTTAGCACTGCTCACAGTGTTATGTTCTATACGTGCCATGTAACATTTATTTTTCTGCCTCAGTTGGAGGCAAATGGGAAAGCAAATCAAAACATAAAGAACTACAGTTTAAAAAGTCACTGTGATATCAATATTATTATGTCAGTAGCCACTTTCTCCCAGTCTGGGCTTTTTAGAGTTTTATTTTGCTTTGGGTTTTTGTTGTTGCTATTGTTTTTCCTTTCACTTAAGAGATAGCTGCACCATGATTATGAACTCAAGATGCACATGGAAATGTTTCTTAGCATATTGGTTACCAGGTTGTGGCTCCCCCTTACCCAGTTCAGCACAAACTGTTTCAGTGAACACAATTCACAATCTAAGTGCCTCTCTTGTGCAAAAGGATTAGAACCAGCCAAAATATGTTATCAACAAGCATTAATATATATATATACATGTAAGTACATGTACCTATTTATACAGGTTACAGGTGTAAGGGTAAACAGCTATGCCTAGTGTTCATCATTCATTTAAAGATGATTAAATGAAGAAAAATTTTGTTTATGTCAAGGGCTACCTTGTGTGCTTCAACCCTGCTATGCAGCAATAGAAAAAGTCCATTAAAAAAATAGAAAAGCACATTTCTAACAGACTCTCAGTGAACAGACAGTGATAGAATACTGACTTGTTTTAGGTGTGAGGTAGACACTGAGAGCTGTTATAGCATCATTGGAGGGATCATGGTACAATTCTGTCACAAGAAGATCATTGTCTTTCATTCGCAGTGGGAACTTCTGCATGTCTGTGGGGAAGAGACATTTATTACTTTCATAAACAGTGTTGTTCTGATGCAACTTAAATCAGCTAAAGAGTATAACAAAAAAGCTGCTCAGTACCACCTCCTTTTTATTCCACCCTGCTCCCATTTCTTACCTATATAGTAGATAGAGCCATTGTTACAACCCAGCAGCAGAAAAGACCCAGCAGTATCATAGCTTGTGATAGGAACAACATCCTGAACCTAGAGCAAATAGAAAGGAAAAAATAATCAAATCAAGAATTTAGATTGCTACTTTCTCAGTTTTCAGACATTTTTTGGTGTATTTTGTTGAACGTCACTTGAGTTTGGTGCTGGACTGCAGTCATTGTGCACACACTTGCATGTACAATGGCAGTCCTGAAGTACTGCATATTCCTCTGCCAAACTGCAGCTGAAGTCCTGGAGCTCTGCAGACATGCAGACAAACTGGCACATCACATTCCTCCATGTGAAGGAACAGAGCTTAGAGAGTTGCAGCTAAACCACGTCTTCAAAAGTGGATTTTTTCCTGTATTCCAGTGAGAGTATTTCACCCTTTATGTCCTCTCCCATCTTCCATTTCTGACACGTCCTTAAGAGATTGCTGGACCAAGGAACAAGATGTTGCCTCTCTACACATTCTTTTATCCCCAGTTTTGTATCCCACTACCAAACTATGGAAATTTTTGCCTCTAGCAGATATGAGGGGTAAAAATTCTTGTTCCATTACCACTCTTATTTCTCACTTCCAATACACAACCACACCAAGTAAACTGGAAGGCAGCCCTGCAATATTTATTTTACTGATAAACAACTTAAGGTGAGGAATTACACATGCCCTTTCTTTGCCCTCTAGGATTAAAAGGAGTGTTTATTCCTCCAAGTGGGACAGAGATCTCAAGCAAAGAAAAAGTTTAGCTTATCCTAGGCAAGATCTATTTCAAGCAATTCTTTTTTGCTTCAGCTCTGAGGAAGAAAAAAACAAAAGCCATTTTTATCCAGAGCACTCAAACAAGCACAGTGTCAGGGTATCTGTCCTGTACTCTATGTTTCAGTCAGTTCACTGACTGGACACTGAATACTAATTCATGGACATTTCAGCCTAAGTTCTCATTTCTCCCTGACCAGCAGCATCCTTCCAATTGCTATGGAGACTTGAAAAATCATTTGCAAAATACCTACAATGAATCAATTGGATAAAAGCAGAACAAACCAACCAAATAAATTTCCCCACAACCCAAAAAGCTCAGACGCTAAAACAGTACCCCTTCCTAACTTAAGAATGGTCTGTAAGCCCCTAAAACATATTGTAAACATAGCTTCCTTCTGTGCAGATAGGAACACCACAGGTGATTCAGCAGTTGGCATCTGCCAAGATGTGAACTTTTATCAGGAAACAGAGCAGCCCTGTACAACAGTCAGTGGTACAGCAAGGCCAGTGAGAATCCTTGCTTTACAAAGTAAGATTTTCTGTCACACTCTACTGTTTTATGTTACCTCTTACTCTACAGCACTTAATATTCTGCTTCCTTTTAGCTCTCCTTTGCTAAGAATTTCATTACTGATGTATCTAGCACCCACACCCTCTTCCTCCTTGCAGCATGCAACTGAAACACTGCCAGAGGAGAAAGTACTAGGGAAACCACCTCAGTAGTCTGCTCAAACCTCCAAGAAGAGAGAAGATGCAAGAACCAATCTGATGCAGAGATCAGAATTACATCTTCCGGGTGTAATACATCAAATACAGAGATCACCACGTAAGGAAGAATGGATTTGAACAAACCAACCCTCCATAAAACAGAACTTAGAAAGACATCAGCCTAAAAGAGGACAAACTTGTTGCTCTGAAAGGGGGCATCAGCACACTCAGTTCTAAAAAAAACTCTCTCACTGAAGCATGTATGATTACATCTTAAGTCCAGAGCTGTGGGCAACTCATGGAAAGCAGTCACTTAAATATCAGATATTGTCATTAGAAATGTTAAGATCAACCCTGCCACTTTACACTGTTATGGGGTTCTTCAAGAAGAATGTGTTCTAAAGGGAGATGAAGATCTACAGGAAGACATTTCTGAGTTGTATTGGGTTTTTACTAACAAAAGAGCCAAAGAAAGAGAAAACACCTTGAAATGGTTTTGGTTTTGTTTGGTTGTTGGTTTTATGTGGGTGCTTTTTGATAGTTTTTTGTTTGGTTGATTTTGTTTGTTTGTTTATAAAAGGAGCTAGTCTCATTGTCTTGGGAAAAAAATTAGTCAAAAACATTTTTAGGACATATTGGCACATAAGCCTCTCAAAGATTTTCTATTCTTCAGTAAGAAATGCTTTCACCAAAGGAATATTCAACCAAACTCAGGAACTATTTATGTGATCAGAAAGATTTCTATGGCTCCCTCAGAAACACAGATGATGAATGGGACATCAGCTTTTATTTCTTATTACTTGCTCCTTTAGAAAATCTTGTTAAACACCAGCTTGCCCCATTGCATTGTCTCTAAACAGAAGATTTTACAAGGCATCAGGAGAATGTTAAATAATGTTTTGTTTAATTCAAGGCCATACTAACACATCTGTCTCTGCTGCAGAAGCAGTGCTACCCCACACCTTTTATCTGTGTTATTTGTTACCAGTACTTAAGGGTCAAATCAGAACTTAGCAAACAGTGCGGCAGCCTCAGGTCAGTTCTGCCTCTTGAGATTTGCAAGGCATTTTGGGGATTTTTCTTGCATCCAGGTTCTGTGCCACAAATGTGTACATCCAGCTCTGTTACAAGTTTTGTTATTTGAATGCTCAGCTGTTTCTCAGACTCATACTGACTCCATGGATCTCTCTATTTAATGTGCATTCTGACAACAGGAATCAAATCAGTGCACCCCAAAGCATCTACGCACAAGACAGACATCTTTAAAGTACATTCAGGTGCATTTCTGCTGAAGAAGTCTCTCCCATTGTGGAGTGGCTTTTGAGATCCCCAGATACCAGACTGCCTTTTTGTTTTCTTCTTTCAGATGGTCCAGAAATTGCTGTCACACATTCCCCACAATTTTATTCCCTAGTGAATTTTTACGAAATTGGTAATCAAAAGGAAGTTTAAATATATTGGCACCTGACATTTATTACCCCAAATCACACCACATCATTCATTTAAAAGCCTAAAAAGCATGCTTGGTAGTAGCACCAAACAAGTCAACATTCTGGTCACAAGCACAATATCCAGGTGGTAAATTTCATAACACAAGTCAGGGCTGAAAACCCTACGATGAGCATTTTCCATATGCTTTTAGACTATTTTATTCTCTTTTGACTAGAAAGACATGCCAGCTTGTAAAAAGTGATGTGGAAAATTGAACACACCTGCCAATGCTGAGTCACGGCATTCCATACTCCCACTTTCCCTGTGTGGCTTGTAGCCACCAGCTGGTTGCCAATGAAGAAGAGAGCATCTACTGGGACTCCAAGACTGAACACTCCTACAAAAAATGAAGAGGCTGTGAAGCTGATTTAAAATAAAGTGAAAAACACAGTAACAACGGAATCTCTCCATTATTATCACATCACAGTTATTTGAGTAGCAAATAAAGAACAGCCGAAACTGGGTTTTCAGCATGCTAGGTGAGGCATCATTCATGCAGCAAACTGGGTTCCATTACATGGCAGTGTGATGTCATCTCTGCTAATACCATCTTTATTTGGAAAGGAGAAAGGAGGCAAGAGAAGCTTGAAGAGCCCTTATGAAATATACAAACATTTTTCTACAGCCATCAAGTTCTCAAATGGCTTTAAAATAAATTAAAAAATCATATTACTTCAAACAAGAGTTTTTGTTGTTGTTTTGTTGTTTGGGGTTATTTTTAGCTGTGACTATGAAGTCTCATTTAAGAAGCAGTAATTCCATGGGTTTTGGCTGGTTTGCAGCTACCTGTTAAAGTATTACAATTTCTTGATGCCTTTTTTTTTTTTTTAAGTCCAGGCAAGCAAAATATTTTGAAAATGTATTTCAGGAACAAAATATGGCTACAAGGCTTCAGCCTTGTTCTTGGGAAAAGACTGAACAACTCAAATGTGACCCTACTTGAATATATTCTAATTTCTCTTTTAGCAGAAACCCAGAAAAATAAGCAGCCTGCAAAAACCTATTTATTTATTTATTTCTCTTTCCATCTCCAGATCTTTTAGTTTGGTTGCAATCCATGAGCAGAGGGTACAGGCTAACAGGCTATTAAAACTTGAAGCTATATAGGGAAGCAGTTTCACCAGTCATCACATACTATTCAGATTTGGAAGATAAAACTTGCCAGCAAATGCTGGCCTTCCAAGTAAAGGAAATGTGTCATCAACAACATTTCACTTAATAAAAATGAAAACAGTGCAGAGTCTGACAGGCATCGATGGCTGTGGTTATAGTTGACCTCAACATCTGAGGCCTTCCACAAAATCAATCCTTTCTTTAGAGCTTCCAAGTCTCATCATAGATCCAACGTGAATAATTTTAACTGAACTGCAAACCTGGACAGCATACTACATTTTGTACTACTTATTGTCCATGTATTTAAAAGCTACAGCAAACTCAAAAGATCAGAGGTAATTTCCAAGTTTGCCAGCTATGAATTCCAGACAACTGGCCCTGTAGTTTACTTGGTTTGCAAATAATTCTAGGCTATGCTTTTCTGCCTGGTAAATACAAAATTACTGGGGATACGTTGCAACACCAAAGTGTCAAGCTTCACTCACAAATTTCCTATTCCATACCGCTAACTCTATATACTTATATTACTCCTCACTAATGTACCTTAACTGCAGCAGAGAGATGTCGTCAAAACAAGGGTATCCAATAGCTGGAAAATTCCCCAACATTGTTTTGGACAAATTCATATGAACAGAGTATCATTCCCACACAAGAATCAGCCCTCTGTAACACCCAAGAAGGAATCTCAGGAAGCTGTTTTAATTACGGTGCTAAACTGTTTTCCAGGGCAGAGTACAATCATTCAATGCAGATAAGATTCAGCAGTACAGGGCACATGAAAAAAGCAGTAATAAAAAATCCACAGAAACAACTGGAATTGATTACTCCAGAGAAGGATGAGGTACAAGGAAATCAAGAAAGACAGCTTGAATGGTCTGGAGGAATTTGAAGTGTCAGTCCTGCTTAGGCTCAACAATCTTGAGACTTGTCCACAGGGGAGACAACACTATATGTAATGACAGGCTCTTGTCCTAAGGGTCCCTCTCAGTAAAATACTGCTTACAGCAGCAACCCAGCAGCAGTGTCTTATGTAAGTAATATTGAAAGGGAAGAAAGCGCTCTGGGAGAGCTCTATCACAAAGATGCCAGCCCACACAATTTGCTGGGGATGGTGTCACCAGGCTCCAGCCACTGTTTGGAACAAGTAGGTTCTTTCACAAGATGACAGCTGCGTACTGTATCCCTAACACAAAGCAGTAATGCAAGCATTTGCCTCTACAAGGAAATAAAACAGCTACATCCAAGTTATTACTATTAAACACAAGCAATTTTTTTTTAAACCATGTGTTACCACAATCAACATGACCTATGATCCAAAAGAAAAGCAGTACATTTTGGTCAATGTCAGTGTGACTGGGAATTTCATCCTGTAGGCACTTTCTCTCTGCTTCCCCCCCTTCTCCTGCCCCAAGTGGCAATTACTCTGTTTCACACTGTCACTTCAATGCAGTACAGCCTGTTTAGCAGAAGTCCTTGCTTCAGTTTTGTTGCCATTTTCAGTCTTAGTCTAAGCTATCAGAACTTTATGATACCGACATATTTTAGAGTTTCTCTTTGAAATAAAAGTCTACTTATGGTTTTTTTGTGTCTCTTTGCACTTGATTTTAAAAAATCCAAGATGCTGCTTCTCCTATCTTACTGCAAATCCCAAGGTAACACAAGCAGCTCATTGAAACCAGAAAATGCAGGAGGAATGTAATGGCACAGTGCTTAAAGCAACGCCTGTTACAGGGGTACAGCTGTCACACCAACTCTCTCCCCTGTCCTCAAGATTCAGCCAATGGGAGCATAAGAGAAGAAAAGGCTTCTCAGATATGATAATTACTCCCTGCATTTAATAGAGATAATTTCATATTCAACTGTTAGACACACCTTTTATATATTTTTTTTAATACAATGGAATCTCCTTTTCCATTTTGCTGACCATGATTATATATAAGAACTCAGTGATTCACAAGTAAAAGAGCAGTGCACAGATGAATTATTGCATACAAGACCTTTGCCTTTCTCCATCTTCAAACATTACTTAGTGTTTCCACTCATTCATGCAGGAAAAAGAAAGCAACAGCCATTAAACATAGCTAGAAATTGCCTGAGAATATGTCAAGTAAGCTCTTCTTTAAAGGCAAATGGGTCAAAACTTGAATTTGGTCATCTTGACTTTAATTAATAACCACATTAATTCTCATGGCTTCAACTACGTAGATACATCTAACAACAAATTAGCTCAGCATTAAGTTTCAGAGAAAAGTATTCACATAACCAGACTGCTGTCATACTTTGTTAGCAGTATCCACTGCCAGAGGAAACAGACATTACTGGCATAGCAGTGGTTATTCAAACACCAGGGATTAGGCTGGAGGAAGTTCCAAATACCATTCCCTTGAGTGCTTCCCAAATTTGCCCTATATTTGAACAGCAATGACTCAGACAAGCCATCAGATCAGTACCAAGGAATATTTACTTCTGGAAATGTCTGCCTGCTGTTTCTAAAGCTTACTAATTGGGTGTCCTTCAGTGCCAAGGTGTACAAGCAGAAATTTCTGTATGTTTAAAGGAATAGTGCAGGCCTTTTTCCTACCCTGACACCCAAGTTACAAACCCAAGAAATTTTCATCTTCCAAACTCCACTTATGAACCACATTTGACAGAGAACTGAAGTCTTTTCATCATCTCTATGTAAAAATACGGCTTTAATAATGGAATGGAATGGGAATGGGAATGGGAAAGGGAAAGGGAAAGGAAAGAGCAGAATCTCAGAAACTTAGTTCCTTTGTATTATGGCCTAGATTCAAATGCAAGTCTAGGGGAAATTTTAACCCTTAATTTGAATCTTTACACAAAAACCTCAAACTGAACAGTAAGTACTGGTTACTATCTCTTCAGTAAGCAGACTGCTCTTTTATTCTCCATCTCTCTGATTCTGAGACAGGATTCCTGGTGCAGAACTGAAGAAAGTTAATACACTCTAACAGGTTGCTGTATAACAGCTTGTTTTGTCAATGTGTGAAAGTGAATACTGAACACCACAAATCACACATACCTCAGAACAAGGTCTCGGACTTCTTTCTGGCTAAACACACACACAAAAGAGAAAACAAAACATGTAATTATAGTTACCAATTTCACTGCCACTGCCGCCGTCTTGAATGCTCCACAAGATAATGCTGCTCTCCGAGGCCACTGCAACCATCTTGTCCTTGTCTCCATGAGGGCCTCCAACCACCTTGGCATTGAGAGCCACTCGCTCAATGGTCCAGTCCAGGTAAGGGCTCGTGAACACCTGCTGCCACCCAGATGACTCTTTGATTCTGGAAGGGCAAAGGGGAGAACAGGGGGCAGATGTCAGAGACTCAGGAACAGACAGCCCACTCTAATCCTGAACCAATGCCGATGAATCCGTCTTACACTCTACACCACAAAACTTCAAACTCCAGCTAAAAATTACAATCCTCAAGAGCTGCAGTTTTTTCCCCATTTTGAAGTCTGATATTGCATATCATTTCAGTGCTTTGCAGCTACTGGAATCCTGTGCTGGGCTTTTTCTTCATATAAGCACATCTGATATAGAAGTTCTAAAATGAAGCCAAAAGTTTGGGTTAGACAAATGCTAGATAATGAGGTTCAGCATAAGAATTAAGAAGAAAATTCTATTAAATAATCTCCTTATATGTCAAGCAAGAAACCCAATCATGCTTAGCATAAAGCTCTGCTCTCCAACCACATTTTCTGTTTACAGTATACCATAAACAGAGAACACTAAATTGACTGTAAACTTTGTTTTTAGCCATTTCCCTGTGCATTTTAAAGACTTACATGGTTTCAGCACAATTTATCTGACTTCAGGCAATAATTTAGATACTTTGCAATGGAGCTAAAGCACACTATAGCTCTGCAATCAAATTACAGAAATGTTAAAATTAAAAGCAGACAGATATGTGTACTTTTTAGCATTGTTGCCATTATTTCACCTCAGCATTGCATCATTCCTGGAGCTGAAGCACCCCAGATCACTGTGCTCTACACACACAATATGCAGAAGTTGTAGTGAAGAAATTTAAGGGCACAATTGCAATAGAAAGACTTCGAGTGCAACCAAGACATTCTTGCAAACTTTATGATCAAATTTTAAAAACTTCTGTCATACTTCAAAAGAAAAAAAAAATATTATCTTTAAGATGCACTGTACTTTGCCGTAGTAGGATGGAGCAGGGAAAATTCCACCATTATATTCCTAGAGCTCCTTCAAATTTTGGAAGAAAAAAACCAAAAACAAGACTGCTACCTTGAGTCTCTGTGAAGAAAAGTAGCACTTTAAATTGGCATGAACCATTCAAGTCTGACATGGTTCATCAAAAACATCACTAAAAACTTAATTTCAATGGCAACAAGTCTTGTTAAGTAGTGTACCAAGCAGGAAAGAGGCAGAACCTTTCACTTAAAAGTGAGCTAGCAGCCAAGGAAGATAGATAAAATCAGAGATAAATCAGAGATAAGAAGGGGACAACTAGTACGAAGTCAGTTGCAAACCATTGCCCCTTTTTCTGTCAGGCCATATGAAACATAATTGAAAACAAAATTACTAAGCAGAGCAAGAGAAGCCCCATTTAACACAAATTAAAGCCAAAATAATTGCAGTGGTGAATGCAAGTTAGATGTGATTTAAGTCACAAAGTTTAAGCAACTGAGTTAGTGCTCTAGAGAGTGAACAAGGCATTGGCAGTAAGCAGAAAGAAGCTGTTCACATTACACTCTTCTCCTTTCTGTTTTTGAACCACAGTGGGACAGCCATGTTAGACTGGTCTGCGCAACAGCTCTTGTTAAAACTTTCCAATAATTTCCATTGAAAAGACAGCCACCAATTAAATGGGGACTACAAGATGTGAACTAAAAACAGCTTGTGTAATATGGAGGTATTGCTTATCTTCACCTGATCTTTAAAAATAGCCAGTTTGTTTTCAAGGCATTGAAGATATTTTTCAGGCAACGGAAGTAGCAAGTGTTTAACTGTTTTGCTCAGCAAAAACCCTGAAGTTTAACACAAGGTAGCAAAATTATGTAGCAAAAATTCATTTACTGTTTCAACTTCCTTGACAGTGTAACTTCACAGACTGTTTTCAAACTCACAGCAGGAAAAACTTTAAAATTGAATTTTCATTTAAAAGCCTGCTTTAAAACAGGCTTTTGAAGAAGTTATATTGGAGTCAATTTGCAACTTTTTCAACAGCATCAAGAATTGACATCAAAGCAGCAAAATTTCAGTTCCTATCAAGCAGTTTATTTTCACCAAAAAAAAGCAGCAGCTCATATTTATATGATCAGACTGAATGCATTTATCTATGCTGTTTCAGCAAAACAAAAGCACACCTTTTGCTTTGCTCTTAGCCAATGATTACAAATTTTTTTAGGTTCCTGTAATCTGTCAAGCAACTCTATTCATACCTGTAGCAAACAGCAAAATGGGCATAGGCAGCTACTATCCAATTGTGGTGGCCAGCTACTATTAGGACTTTCCGTGGGTCCACAGGAAATCCTAAAAACAACAAAGCTGAAGTCAGGCAAGTGATGAACAGACACATCTATAATAGGAGAGAGCTCTCTGCTAGGACGTGCAACAGAGACTTTGATAATTAAGTTTCTCAAGAAACATTTTCAGTAAGATTTTAGTTGGCAATATTGCTCCTCACAGCCTTGGTATATGCTAAAGAACTAATGCCTGGAGACTGCACCTTCTACCTCATTTTCCCCAGGACTGCCTTCCTCCAAACCTACAGCAGCTCACTAAGAAGGCTCAGCAATTCATAACCTTATTTTTATATTACTTGGAAATAGAGTCACTTTTAACATACTCTAGATTTTCCTAGCACCGCTACAATTTACAGGATTGTAACAGAAATACGACACTTCTAACAGCATCATTTTGCTTGCAAAGTCAAAAGCTGGAAAATGGCAGAATTCAGGTCTATCTCATGATTTTTCTGTGAAGACTACCTTTACTCTAAAAACTTGATTCTTGCAGGGCAAGTGAGGCACCAGGGGCAAGAAAGAGGTGTAAGAGCAGGAACTAGGCCCTGAACAAAGGCCAAAGAGACAGCAGCCTTTCTGGTTTTTATTATGGCTTTAGCAAAGACTGCATGAAGAACTTTGATTTGCCTTTCTCTCAAGCCTCACATCTGGCTTTTGCAGCAGTGAGCCTTCAATACTGTATAGGGAGTAGTGTTTAACTAAGCATTCAGCAATTTTCACCAAGAAAACATAGGACAGCAGATTTACACCAGCTATATCCACACAGTTCTTATTTCCCAGAGACAATCATCTTTGCAATTTGCTTTGGTTTTAAAACTGACACTCCTCACCTAGTCTGACTGTACCTTCCCCCGTACCAGCAAGTGTAGGCTGGACACCACCTCCATGCATCTCACTCTCATTCGGACCCATTCTGATGTCAGTCGGTGGCCCAGTAGTATTATTTATTTTACGGCTGGGAATGCCTATTAAGAAAAAAAAAAAAGAAAAAGGAGAAAAAGAAGATATTTTGTCCCCCTCCTTAAAATTTAGCATAATATTAGTTGAATTTCAAAATACGGGATTAACACTTGTGCATTTTGATGAAAAGATTAACGTATCTGCTTTATGAAACAGGCAATAGTGTAACACTGAAATAGAAAATGCTTTTGCTGTCTATGTTGACATTCACAATTTAAGGAATTACCTTCAGAAAACTTGTCAGTAATTGGCTAGATATTCTTTAGACTTCAGGTTAACACATGAACTGTATTCATCTCTACAGAGAACTTTAAAAGTCTAAAAGGCACTCATATTGATAACAAAAGCTAATTAGTGGTGATTTGTCCCCTAGGCAGTAGGACACCCAAGGTAACTGTACACTCAGAAAGAAGCACCTCATGCTGATAACATTAAACTGAAAGGCTCTTGAAGAACCTCTGCTCTAGTCTACAGCAAAACACAGCCAGCCCAGCACTCTAAACATGCTGTTTGTTACAGCACAGAGATGAAAGTCTTGGGTTTTAATCAGAATAATGTGCAGTTCAACCATTTGTCCTTAGCCTTCCTATGGAAAGCTTTCTCAGTACAGTTTGACAGCCAGGGCAGCCACCTCAGCCAACCATCCCCACCAACCCAAGCAGCAAGCGACTGCAAGCAACATCAGACCATGAATACAAAACTACCTGGAGGAGGTAGGTAGCCATGAAAAAGGACACTGCCACAAGATGAGCGTTCCAGTTCTTCACATAGTAGCAATCTTCTCACTAAGGAGGAAACCCAGATGTGACCACAGCTTTCCCTTCCTTGAAAACATTACATTATCTTAAACATCCTTCCGTTCTTGAAAACTTTTACTTAGAAAATCTTCAGGGTCACAACTGCCCAGGATTTGTCAGCAGACCATTACTACAATAATAAATATAAGATGAGCTCACATCAAGAAAAAAGAGTTACCTAAAGGAGTGATTCCATAGAATTCAGCTTCATGTCTGAGAACATTAATACTCACTCCCCTAGAGAAATAAAAAAAACCAAAAAAAAACCAAAAATCGACAAGAATAAAGTGAGTCAATACCTTGAATATAAATACTTGCATATGACTGCATATTACACAGTCTAAATATAAGCTACCTGACAGGTTACAGAATTATCACAAAATGCATCAACATGTTGATATTTGAGATTTCAAAGTGACCTTAATTTGACTTAACTTTCACTAAAATAAAGATACAGAAAGAATAAATACACTGCAAGAAGTGGCCTAAATTACAGGAATCTACTAACAAAATAGAATGCCACCACTTGTGCCTCCACCATGTCATACATATACTCTAGGCACAGCCCCACATCTATGAAGGAAATGAGCCATATACCAGGCACCCAACTAGATGAGTAAAATATAACATTTCTCATTTGAAAAAGTTTTCTAATGTTTCTGATTGAATTAATTTTCGCTTTAAATAATTAGGACTTCTTACCGTAAGTCTAACTCCTTTGTGCGAAGAAAATTTAAAATGGGTGCAAATGCTGCTGGATCTCGATCAATAAATATCTGCAAAGAGAAATTTCTGTACTTGAGTACTATTATGGAGCAGCTGTCAACTAAAATGCTTTTTTATGCTGAGTGTGGGAAAGAGGAGTTGAAGGTAGTCAGCAGACAAAAAAAACCTAAGTTTTTGTGCCTCTTCTCTCTTCTCATTATTCTCGATCCACTAATTTAACATTCCGAAAGGACATATACACAAACATTGCTGAAAATAGATGGCCCTTAATAAATGTGTTCTTTAGATTCTAGTCTTCAGAGAAGACAATGGATACTCCCACTCCCTAGCACATGTTCAACATGCAGTAAATGTAATAAGATCTCAAGACAGGTTTAGACTTTTTAAAATAAAGTCAATTACCATTAAAACTACCTCTACACTTTTAGCAGAGCGCTTGTGTGCCTTACTGTCACTCAACAATATGACTGTACTAGTTTCCCATTTAAGAATATCATACTCACAGACTGGAACAGCCATTTTGCTACATGTTTTTGCCAAAAAAGTGCTACGTTTCCATGTGGATTACTCAACTACATATGCAATGCCTATCTAATGAAAACTACACCTTCCTGCAATATAGCGATTGGCATTTGCTCTGTTTAAGTAGAGTTGCTGTTTCTGCGTTACTGGTACAATGCAGAATGAGCACAGAAATATGCACATTGTTCCAGTTTCATTGATCTTGAAACAAAGATGAGAGCCAGGAAAGCCAGAGATGTCACTAATTTTCAGGGAAGTTTAGCCTGACTCAGGCAGTGTTACTCCCATTAGCAACCACAGTGATTATGCTTTAGGAGACAACCTAACCAAAAGCATTAACATTCAGTTAATGAGTTACAGCAGGTTCATTACTCACAGCACCAGTTTCATCCTTTAGTGTTGAAATTCTCCCACTCAGCAAACTGAAAAAGAGGAAATCTTCATTAGATTAGTCCCTTCAGTCTAATCTAAATCTTCCTTAGTCCCTCAGAAAGGTACTGACACAAACACAGGATAGCAACACTCTGGGTCAGTTTGTTCTCCTTGTGTATTTTTGGTTGCATTTTGGTAACACAGGGCAAAGAAAACAGCCAGAATGCTGGAGGAGTGTGATCTCTCTCCTGAACACCCAAGGGCAGGCTGAGAGCTGCATCATAAGGACCTTCAGACTCCCAAAGCAAATAGATATGAGGCTTAGCCTGAAAGGATGGAAAAGTTTTCCCAGGCACTTAGAGGGCTGTGTAGTTTGTTAAAATCTAGTTAAAATGGTAAAAGCTGCTGAAGAAAAAAGGAAGCGTAAACAACCCAATCTGCAAGGACTTACTGGACAAGAATGGGATTAATTATTTTGACACAATTTTACTTCAAAATTTTTCTCTCATCAGATCAAAGTACTTTTTCTCCAGACCCACATAAAACACAATGTCAAAATCTCATTTTACAGGTAAGGTGGAAACTAACACAAGCAGCTTTGATTTGATTCTGGATGACAATTATCTAAGATTTTCCAGGATAACTTTCAGGACAACCTCCTTAGAAACCATATTCAGTGTTGAGAGATTAGGGAATAGCATGAGACTTCCTCCTTGTGCCTTTCCTTGCATGCCTCAAAGAAGGTGACATTTCCCAGGCATTTCATTTATCTGAACATTTCAGTAAAACAGGAACAGCTAATGCTGCCTATGTCAGCTGCCACGCTTTTATTGGGAAAGAAGTATAGAGCACAAAAATTAAATGTAAGGAAGCAAAATTGCCAGCATTTAGGTTTTCCTTTGTGGGTTTAGGATTAACTGGGTTGATAGTGGTACAGCAGCTGCAGAACAAAATACGAACGTAAGCAGCACAACCTGCAGAAGTAGTAAGGCAGTGATGTAAAAGGAGGATGTTCAATAATTCAACAGCTCCTGTATCACAAGTTAAAACCCTCAACACTTGGAGTTAACTCAGAGCAGAGCAATAACTCAAAAAAAAAAAAAAACAAAACCCAAACCAGGCCAAACCAAACTAGAAATGTTAAAGGCAGCGCTAATGCACATGGCCAGTAAGATGACAAGTGGTGATTAGAGTCATAGCCGGTGGCATCGCCCTTTCCTGCAGATTTGGAGGTAATTTCCACAACACTCCATCTAAAAAGTGACAGCTCCTCAGCATAAATAAGCTGCCATGGCTACATTCAAGCAAGAAGATGCCTCTTGGATAACAGCTTATTTCGAATTAATCTGTGCCATTGCTTGAGATAGGGGGAAAGCATTAAAGACATTAATAAAGATACTATTTACAGCATAAATTAAGAACTAAGAACATATTTTTTTTAATGACTATTAATTTGTGGTTTGTGAAGATATATTATAAATACCTGGAAAAAAATGAGTCTGGAATCCACATCAGTGTTTGTCTTGACGTGCTGAACCTATGAAAACAAAGTTACAAGTTCAGAATCAGCTGTAAAATTGGAAAGAAGCCTGCTTTATCTAAAATTCCTTGATTTGTCCTACAAAGCCAATATAAAACAGGTTTGGGAATTTTAAGATCATTTAAATATCTGCACAAAGTCAGAAGTTACAGACTCTTTGCACAGATCGTCCTTAAGCATGAAGCAGGACTGTCTCGAAACCACAAAAATATCATTCTTGATATGTTAGTTACACACTGTTTCAAACATCCTGTATTTCCTAGCTCTCACACTTCAACAATAATGCTTGCAAAAAAAAAACCAAAAGACCCATGAAAATCAAACACTGCTCCACACACACAAAATCCAAATAGTAAAATATAAATTTATCAACAGTGTGCTATATTTGTCAGTAATTGCAGACTTCTGTGCTACTCTTACTTAGGACTGAAAGGGTGCTACATTATGCACTGCAAAAGAGTACAATTAGCTTCAAGTTAATATTTTATAGGAACTTGAATTATTTGTAATTTTGCTATTTGGGCCCCTCTTGGGGAGGAGGGAGAGGCAATACCAATAACAGTTAAAAGAAAAAAATTATTTACTCTGAATCGTATTGTGAAATAATACAAATTATAATATTACTTATGATGCCAGACAGTACTTTACATAATAAATGACTATGGATTATTTTATACTACTTCTGGTTTTGATTTAACATAAAGGAAGACAACTGAACTGGCAGCTTGGACAATGAGCTCACGCTCTGCATCACTCTCTGGCTGAACATATCCTCTTACTAGTGCCATGACTAAGAAACCTCTGGTGACCTCTTAATGGAAAATAAAGAAATAACATGCAAAAGTAAAATTCCATTACAACTATCCATCTAGTACAGGATTACAAAATACTTTTTGAATAAAAGTATTTAATCATAGTTTATCTAGTTTTCACTAGAAATGCTAGCATTTTCCAGTTTTGAAGGGGAAAAAAATGTAAACAAACCCCATCATTTAAACCCCCCTAGGAGGCAGAAACACAAAGGCTATATGGAATTACTATCCTGCATAAAAACATAGATTGTGCATCTGCTCACTGCAAACATAGCAATGGCAAATCTGTTCTTAACAGAAAACCTACAGTATCAGTGTTCCAAGCATAAGCACGTACAGTCTTTTCTGAAAAAAAGAAAAAATAAACCACTTCTCTAATATACCACCAAGTAGTTTTGCTCAGCTTTTCTTATCAGTAATACAGGTCACTACCTCTGTCTCCATTAAGAGTAAGGGATGATTCATTTAACTATATTATAGCATGTGAAAACAACGAATTACATGAATTTTATCCTGAATTAATCCAGACACTGCCTGTAACTATGGGGATTGATGCAGCATCACCATCATCTTCTTTCAATTTTATCAGCATGTTTAGACAGCACCAGGATTTCCTGTCTATAATTTAGCACTATGGTAGCAGTTTAGTAAGCAATAGCTCATACTAACATATACTTTAGAACTTTATATACATAGACATTAATCTATGTAAACAACCAGACTGAGTCCTCCTTCCCAGGATGCAGAAAGCAGCTAGGCTAGCAATATTTACATACACAGGTGTATCTGCAGCTCCATGCAGCGGTCAAACAGGCATTGTACAAGGAAAATTAGGCAAACCCACTGCAATATCCTCAAGTATTCTTAAGCATATGCCATCTTATTTTAAAGGAAATACAAGCAACTGGAAACAGACACGCCAAGTGTCAGTTACAAAACAACCTTTTTCACATTCTATTGCCCTTGTAGAGTTACACTGTAACCAGAGGGAGATACAGAGTCAGAAGAATCCACCCATTTGTTACAGTAATTTCTGTGAACCTTAACTTGCAAGAGACTTTAGTTCCCAGTACAGGAATTCACA
The DNA here is from genome assembly GCA_013397895.1 of Origma solitaria. NCBI lineage: Eukaryota > Metazoa > Chordata > Aves > Passeriformes > Acanthizidae > Origma > Origma solitaria. The sequence goes on along the minus strand of VZRL01003719.1, from coordinate 2,823,524 downwards.
GCAGCTGTGACCAGGAAGTGACGGAGCACTCGCACAGAACAGAGAAACCCTGACAGTCCCAGAGAGCAGTGGGGACCTCGTGTCTGAACATGGAAAAGTTGGGGTCTCTGTGGGACGTGCTCCAAAGCATAACCGGTGTCAGAAACAGAGGGGAGCACTCATTTCCTCTGCTCATACAATTCTACAAACAAAACTGAGAGTTTCAGGTTTCTAGTGAGAGTAATGAGAGCTAATGAAGAGGACGAAATGTGTACACTCTTGCCCATTTGCTGTGCAGATCATCCACTCCACTACCAGCTAAAAATCACCTGCCTATGTAAGCTGAAAAACACACCTCAGGTCTAGTTTTCAAAGGACATGGGCACTACAAGGTAAGTTGAGCTTGTGAAAGAGCAAAACTTCTCACACAGAAGTACAGAGTCTCTCTATTAATGGGGAAATATCCATGTACACATTTCCTACTCCTTACATCCAAATGTTGACTAGAACCTAGACCTTCAGCTAGAAATTAATTACAGCACTTGTTAGTTTACCTCATTCTTCCTACTCTCTGTGTAGGCAAACCCTCTGAGAACGTGCATTTCTTTCTTGATTTGCACCCTGTACATAATTCTCTGTTCTCTGCAGAGGCATTTAATAAGGAAGACCTATTTAAAATTAAGAAACTGGAGCAGCTTGGAGATTCCACAGGTAATAAAACCCTAAAAGATGAACTGGTCTGTAATTTCAGAGACACAGTTCACTGAGGAACCTTATTCAGCATAACATGAAATCTGCTCCAAGCCTACATCAAAGTCATCCTGAAAGCATCATTATAGGTGAGTTTTGCATACGCAAGTTAGAAGCAGTTTCTCTGGGTTGAACCCGGTTCTTAATGTCTTATTAAAACAAAGGAATTCTGCACTGATTTCTCTGGCACTCTAAGAAAGGCTGCAGCACACAATTTAGTTATCAGATCAAGTTCATGTTCTGAGTAATGCAAGAAAATTCTGAAAATAGTAGTAGTAGTACTCCCTACTACTTATAGGTGGCTCCATATTGTGCACATTACTTGGGAAAACACATTACTTCAGTTTCCACTAGCTACGGTAATCCAAATGATTTCACGCCAGAGCATTTTGACAGGAATGTCTGCACAGATCCTGATCACACAGATCCTGACCACAGCTGTCCCACAATTCTCTGCCCCAGCCTGCCAGAATGCCTACATCTGCCAACTTCCACACTTCCAGCGTACATCTGAAAACAATACAGCTCTTTATTCTCGTTGATGCCAGCGGTATCGTATCAGCAATTTTAATATCTTAGTCTCTGAGGCTGCTAGAGAGGCTGTTCACCAGAAGCCGATGGATGTGATGGCAAAGCAGAGCTTCCATCCCTGAAGAAGCAGCATTCCCAGAGTCCCTAAGGTGCACGCAGAGCAGCCACATCCCGGCAGCCCTGACACGGCGGGCGGACACCACGCGGAGCCGCCAACGCGCCCCGTGTCCGCCTCCAGGCACGGCCGGCCCCGCACGGCGCTGGGGGAAGGCTCATCCCGCCCGTCCCGGCCGCAGCACCAGCGGGCAGAGCCCCAGCCCCA
>VZRL01003719.1:2803281-2821528 GCA_013397895.1 Origma solitaria | reverse complement strand
GCCCGCCCCGGGAGCGCCGTCACGCCCGGGGACAGCCGCCGCGGCGCCGGGAATCGCGTCTGGCGTGGCGGCAAAGGAGCGGGGAGCCGCCCCTGCCGCCATCAGGCGCCAGCGACCCCCGCCTGAAATAAAGGGAAGGGTGACGGAGCTGGGGAAGGGTCTGGCAGCGCAAGTCCTGTGAGGAGCGGCTGAGGGAGCTGGGGGTGTTTAGCCTGGAGAAAATGAGGTTCAGGGGTGGCTCTCTACAACCACCTGAAAAGAGGTTGTAGCCAGATGAGGGTCGGTCTCTGCCCCCAGGCAACCAGCGGCAGGACAAGAGGACACAGCCTGAAGCTGCACCAGGGGAGGTTTAGGCTGAACTTCGGCATTAATTTCATCGCAGCGAGGGTGATCAGGCATTGGAATGGACTGGTCAGGGAGGTGGTGGAGTCACCATTCCCCCAGGTGTTCAAGGAGAGACTGGATGTGGCACTTGGTGCCGTGCTTTAGTTGACAGGGTGGTGTTCAGCCATAAGTAGGACTTGAGAGGTCTTTTCCAACTTAATTCTGTGAAAACCATGACTAGAGTGAGGGCTTATTCGGCCTTGCATCCCCCCCCACACAGGCATCCCAGGCTGAGGAGTTCAGGCCCCTGGTAAATGCCAATTCCATGTGAGCGAGGCATGGAAACAGAAAATTCCTTGAGAACTTGATGAGAAGGTAGTGGGCAGCGCTGTGGAGTTTAAAGCCTGGGTTGCAGCCTGCAGTCATTAATGAAATTCACGAATTAAAGGACAAAAGTATTAGACATGACATATCTGAGCCCACAATGCAGTTTCAGGAAAAAATCTATCGCAGCACCTCATAAAGAAAAATTGAGGTGGAAATTAATGATCGTGTGGTTAGTAAAGGAAGTCATAAAATCATGGTTTATATTTTTGAGGGTAGGCTTTATGATCAATTCATACACTCAAGGAAAAGAATAAACAAACAGGAGCCTGGTATTCAAAACTGAATTTTAAGTGAAATTTGCCTAGACATTGAAAACCCACTGAAGGATCCACGCTGCTTTTAAACCTAATTTTTTTTTTGGGAATGAATGAATAGAGTTCAAGTATGCTCAAAAATTGTATTTTGAAAACACTATGAGCCTAGGAGTAAACTGCTTGAAGTTACCTGGCTGCTTCCTCACCTGTATACCTTGGAAATTAAAGATTTATTCCTCTAGTCATATTGTAGAGTTGAATTGACCAAAGCTGTGAAGATGCCTTTGTCAGACCATGAAGTGTTTTGGAGGAATGACTTCTCTATCACTAGGCCCAGCTGCTGTCTTAGAGAAACAAGCTGTTCCTGGGGTCTGGAGCTAAGTGTCTAACCAGCACAGTGTGTAAAAGTCAAATACTTCTGTACAGCTGCTTCTATGGGGTGTTGTGCCCTACAGCCCAAGGGAAAAGGAAAATTAAAAAGCAGCTGAATGTGTCACCAAGCCCTAGGCCCTCACGCTTTCTGCATGCTTTGGAGTCTGGCTGTAGATTGCATTTCTTCTTGGGCTCAAGAAGAGACATGCTTTCAAGATTTCTGCTGTGTTGTCTTCTCCTTTCATGGAAATAATAATAATAGGAAGTAATAAACGCTCAGTTGTGCTGTCAGGTACAGAAGGAAATTGAACTTCTTCTCTTATGTCCTGATGGAGTCTTCTAACCTTTAAAATATTGGATAAGAGAGAGGGATGGGATATTTCTTTTCTTGTTTTTGAGAAGAAGACTGACACTCCGTACTTCAAGCCTCAGCTTGGCTCCTAACCCGTGTGTGCCTCACAGTGTTCAAATACCCTGAAGGCTAAGTTTTTCCTCTTCTTAAATAAAACTTAACCCTCACTGGCATTTGTCATTCAATTAATGAAATGCCATCTGAGAAGAAGTAATGCAAGAAAATCAGCTGTGCATTGATGCGGTGTCTGATAGCTGCAGTCCTCAAACACTTCCACTAGATGCCTCTATTGTTATTAAACTTCCGAAATGTAATTCCTGTTTAGTCTAACCATTTAAGCCATGCTATCAAGACCTTTCCTCTTGATGTTGCAAATAAGGACACAATTTGCAACCACTAAAAAAAATCTCCAAGCACATTTCAAAGCACACATCACATCAGATTTATACAATATTAATATACAAAACAACTTTATGTTGCTAGTTTCTACAATCTTTTTATTAATTCATTATACCCTCCCAGCAAACAGTCAAAAAAGGGTCACACATGGCATTATGCAAAAATCTGAATAAAATATATGTATTTCTGTGTAATGATTGTGTAGTTTAGGAAACAGGGAGGCCTCTGCAATGGGTTATTGGCTGTGTGGTGGTGCATATTGTAATTTGATTTCTCTAATTGCAATAATTCAAGCTAAGAGTACACGGAAGGATTTCTTGCCCACTTTTTTCCACTTGGGTATTAGTACAGTTTTTTTGTGTAACATCCTGTATCCCAGCTATGGAGCTCATTTTTCCATTCAAAAGAAAGCAAACTCTGCTGTATAAATTGTATCAAGAGATGCCTCCCAATGATACCCTTGCCCTTAAGCTACCTAAAATAAACGTCTAGGGAGGAATTGCTACTCTTTGGCAAGTTTGCCAGGTACCTGTTTTGCTAAGTTATTAACGGAGAAGCAATTCGGCTCCCCACGGAGCCAAAGGAAGTTTGGTAATAAATTCCTTCTCTGCCTCCTAAGTAGATCCACAGAGTGAGAGATTTTCCCACAAAAGAAGAGACCTTTGTGACAGGGATCTTGTCTCTATAGCTTCCTGTAAACTGTCAGTCTTGATTGCTGGTGCTACACAATAATAGTGCCAAATAAAAAAAATTCTACCATCTGCTCTAAAGGGAGGCCTTGTAACCTCCCTAGTAAAGTCACTGTGGAAAATGATGCCATGAGTCACTAGGAACAATGGTTCCTGCCTGCTCAGTTTTTCCTCAGCTTTGCTTACGATCACTTTGCTTGAAGGGCCTAAAGTTTGAAGGTAATTCACTTAGTAGCTGGTGTCCAATAAAGAGTGCTAGAATAACTTTAAATAGGCCACAGGGGAGAGAGGAAGCTCCTGGGATTAGGTGGAGCATGCATTTCTTCATTCCTGAACATATGTTTCTTGCAAATGAGGAAACAAGCTTTCTTTTCAGCATCCAGATGCAGCACTGCACAGTGGGTGGCTACCAAGGACGTTCCCCTTGCCCAGAGCAGCTCCACCCCACAGCTGAATAAAAGGGATGTTAGCAGAAATGTCTATAGAGACCTCTTTTTCCCATCTTAAAATAGAATGAAAGGAAGGAGATGATCCAGAATCAGGTCAGAAGCAGCTTCCTAGAAGGGGAAGAAAGATTCACCAATGTTCTGTAAAGAACTGCATATCCGAGTGTGCTGAATTGCTGGAAAAGTATTAAAACCTTCGTTTTCAGAAAAAAAAAAAAAAAAAACTTAATATCTTTGTGCTCAACAATTCTAGGGAAGATTTTAGTTTTGGTCCAGCACTGATTGCCAGGACCACATGCCACTCAATGGCTTTTCTGTAGAATTTCTGCATTTGATGTTTACCCCTGCTAAACTTAAGAAAAGAGAAGAAAAGAAATCCAAGTCTAACATCTTTTTGAAAAGGTTGTCTTCTTTATAGTAGTTTACACAAATTTAGTATGCAAATAAACGCTCAATTAATCACAACCTAATAATTTGCAATATATCCTGGTGGAGCTGGGTGAGATGAGACAGCTCAAGAACAGTAAATTTGCAAGTGATTTTACTAGTACATGCAGTGTCCACGGCGTGGGGCTGTTTGCTAGTACATGTCTGTTGTGAAAGCCCAAGCTTTTTTTGTGTTTGGGGCAGTAGAATAACATCACTGCTGCAGACTCCAATTCGATTTGAAAATCCCTTAAGTTTGTGTGCAATGGATGCATCTGTGTTCCTCATTCATCATTCAGCTCCAGTTTTCTGCGTTTCTGTATTGAGTCAGATTCTGTTTATGAGCTGGATGTAGTTAGTAATCAAATATCTTCCATAAGACTGCAATCTATCCTACACAAACAGGGTTAGATTTTGGTAAAGGAGAAGAGCTCCATTTATGTGGGACTGCTGTGTAATAAGCATCCCTGTTCTTCAGTCTGGGTTGGTTTGTGAGAGCCACAGAGAGGATTAAACATGTATATTAGGAAAGACTTTCTAAAGAGCAAAGCATAAATTCTGAATATAAATATATCAGATGTATCTGTTAAAAACTTTTATATACTCAGTTATGTTGTTCTCTTTATGCTCCTTCTGTCATTTTTCAGCCCATCACTGTTGATTATGCTCGAGCATTTTAACACTTGTTTTGTGGTTCCTTGTTTCAATTGCAACTATTGAAGAGTCAGAGACAGAAACTTCATATTCCGTATGTGAATTTGATACTGGCACACGAAAAGGCTTTTTGACTTCTATGAGCTAAAAGAACAATTGTCATTTGGCCTAATCTACCAGCAAAATAACCCTATGTAACACCTTCTTCCTCAGTTGGAGTCTTACCCTATGTTTGTAATAGGAGATCTGGATGTCTTTCTGAAAGGCTGATGGGCAGGCAGTGGAATCAAATACACTGCATCAGCAGGTGACCTGTCTAGCATTTAATTACCTCTCCATGTAAAATCCATGCCATCTCTGCCATACTTTCTTGTCTGCATTCATTTTACAGCCATCAGTTTGCCTTCTAATGAAGAAATGTGGAAGTGGGTATTCAGCTGGGTATTTGTGAGCTGATCTACTCAACTGCTTTTTAAAAACCAAAGGCTCATACCACACAACAGCACGAGGGAGCATGAGTTTCCAAAATATTTTCTTTTTGATTGGTTTTCATTGCTGGCTTTGCCTGAAGTAAGAGATACCTGCTAATTCCTAGAAGTCCTTCCAGCTTGATCCACTGTATACTCATCTAGTTGATGAGTACTTAAACCCAGATATCCAGAAAGCTCACCTGGGAGCAAGGTGCCCTGAACTCACCTTGCTTCGTTTGCTGTAAAGGGTTCAAAACTCTCCTGTATCCATTTTTACTCACTGATTTTTTGAAATTGCACATATCTATGTAAACACCTAGATGAAGCTTTTAGAGTTTTAAAATCTAAATTTAACCACCAATACCAATCTATTCTTCATTGCTGTTAATATTATAAAGAGTAACACCTGTAATGTCAGCACCTTGCCTGAGTGACTGACAACCAACACTTAGCAAAACATATGATTATGTATGTACATATATACTTGATGCTTAGATCTAGATGGGTAGGAAAAGGTAATTTTAGCAAATATTTTATTTACAATACTTTGTAATAGCTAAGTTAGTGCCTGAAAATTTTGTCTCTGGAGTGGAAGACTGATCTGGTTTGTCCTATCCAAAAGTTATCAAAGGAGGATCATTTGTATTCCCTATCCATCTCTCCATGAGAGCTTTTGAATTTTGTTGGCTGTCACCTGCATTTTCTGCTTTCCCTGTGAGTGAACATATTTAACTTCATTTCCTTTTTCAAAGGTATGTTCAGTGACAAACTCTTTGATTTATAGCACTCTAGTAGAATAAACCTCTGAAAAAAAAAGCACATTAAGCCGTGCTTATGGCTGTTTCACCATAAAGATTGTGGCTTTTTCTGTAGCAGCCAGTACAGTACGGTATCTGTAATTTCACATTACCAGATCCTGTTCCTTGCAGGATGGTGTTCTCCAGTTGCTTATCATATTGCCAGTCTTCACGCATTTAGGCTGAAATTTCCCAGGTTGTGTTGCTTCTATGGGCTGTGTTTGGAAACTGAAAACACTGAAAACTGTTCTGGATATCTAAAATAGAAAGGCAAGGTCTCATTTTAGAGAGGTCAGCAATTCTTGGGTTTACTTGAAATTTTTAAGCATGACTTCAAATTTGGCAAGATCATCTCCTCTTAATATGGGGGAATATGGGTTCTGTCAGCAGTCTAATGAATAGCCACTAAAATTTGACCAAGCTATTAGTATCTGAAAACCTAAATCCCAGCTCTTCAAAAACAACCTAAACTTTAAAGCATAGTCTGAGAAGCATCACTTGGGAAGACTGTCAAATTTACAAATATCCTTAGCACACTATTATTGGACCAATAGATATTTCATTGTATTTTAAGCAAGTTTCCACCTCTGAAGCAGCTATCGCCTTCTTCCTCCTGAAATAAAGATAATTAAGAGTCTTTGAGGGAGGCAACTGGGAAACAGTGATTATGTTTGTATATGCAGGGAAACAGAGCCTTGGTCCCCAGCTGCTTCTTCCAAACCAGCCTGGGTAGACCATAAGAAGCAGAAAGACCCAGAGTCAGATGGGGGGAGAGCCAACCTTTTGCAGGTCACCTGAAAGATTCTTGAAAATTTTACCTTTCTCTTATTTGTTCTCTCTATTTTCATCTTCTTTGATGATGAGTTCCAATGGTGGCAGGTTTTTTTTTTGTTGTGTGATGTGATTTTCTTTGTCTTTCGTACCTCAGAAAGCTCTGGTAGAAAGGCAGTACTTTCATACTGGCAGAAAACTCTGTTATTTTGTCATGGTTCATCAACAGTAGGTCAAACAACAAGAACATTTTAAAACGCAAAGTCCACTTCCAGCAGTATTTAAAGTAAAAGGCAAAACTGCATTGTTTTAACTCCTTGCCAGTACAATTTTTTCCTACCACAGAAGCAATTAATGTTGCATGATCTTTATTTTCGTATTACAGTTACAGTGTTTGACTCAGGAAAGGTAATTTTCAGTGTTCTGTGTTACCATAACATACACACATGAAGTTGAATCAATGAAAAAAATATTCTACTTTTGAATAAAACTTCTGAAATCTCTTGAGAAACTAGAAATGAATAATAAAGAAACCATTCACCACTTATTGAAATGGACTCCTTACAATGAAAATTGCCAATATACTTTTCCTTTCATGTTTCTGAAAGAAAGAAATCCCTAGAAATGCTACAAAGATTTTAAAAAAAAGAAGTCTTCCATAGTGTATTTCAACTTTGCACAGAAGAATTAAGACTTCTGTTCAAAAATCTATTAAAACATTATCATAGCTAATATTACTAGAGGGACAAAAAATATTAGCTATGGAAGATTTTTCATTACACAGAAGTCTCCAGCCATGGCTCAGACAGAGACCATTACTGTCATTTCACATTTATATCAATTACTGTTCTATCCTTACCTTGCATACTGCTTTTCTTCTTGTCATCAGATATTGAAATAGAAATGTGAAAGATTTCCTCGGGGGTATGGTTTAGGGAGGGAGAGGAAGTAATTTAGAGAAGATATCTGAGGGAATGAGTTGTGAGAGAAGAGTGTAAGCCACATTTTGGAGAAAGTATAATACAATATTGAAAGCTCCTTGGTTTATGTCAGAATTTTTAAAAAATTAGCTGGGGGGATCTTTCAAACTTTGGTGATAGTAATAAGAATACAAAAGCATAAATTAGCAAATAGATGAAAAGATAGCTGTCGTCATTTGTGGCCTGTGAACCAAGTAAACAGAAGAAAATGTATCTGAAATATAACAACTGAGGACACAAAAAATAATTTTTTTCTTTTTTAGTTAATATACCATGCTTTTAAACAGGATTAGCCATGTATGTGCATAATGAAAATATCCATAGTTACACTACATATTTATTACAAGCGAAATGTTTCCTCATGGTGCTAAGAATCACATAATTTTATTGATCAATAAATTTGTGATACAGGATTTCTGAATTGTTCTATGATTGTTTTGAATTGTTATATGATAGATTTGCTTTTGGGCATTGGAAATCATTGAACTGGCTTAAAAGGGACTGACTTTCAACAGGTGGAAACCTTGCTGTTTCTAAAGTTGTCTTGAAAATATCCCCATCTGAAAATCCAAATATAAAGGTATGCAAATTGGTACGTAATTTTCAAAATCATGACTGTTAAGTCCAATATCCTTTAGCAGCCCATCGTGTCAGAGTTAATAAAATTCCAGCTATGGATTTTTCGCACCCATGTTGGCAGAGAAATGCTATATAATTGCAGGTTACAAGCTGGTTGATGGTGATTTCATGAGTCACCCGAAAGGATAATGAGCCATTTCTTTAATAAAATGCATTCAATGAGTGATATTTCTACTTATTCCTTTCTCACTTTAAATGGATACTTTAGCTTTGTATTTCCAATTTCCTACATTTCCAGAAAAATGCTTCACATACTAGATCATACATACCAGTTTATGAATCATTGGCTTTTCTGATTTTTCTTAAATTGTCAGTTTAATAACACAGGATGTGAAAAGACAGTCAACAACACATCTGAAGATAAAATGCCAATAGCAGCTCACTGGGAGTGAAATAGCAGCAGTGTGGTTTCACTCCAGACTTCTTCATAGAACTGTGTTGCCTTTATGGCATTCAGTAGTCTACTCCCATTTAAATGAAATTCACACCTGATAGAGAAAAGGATTAAATTTAAAATTCTGTAATAATTTATAAATAAATAATATATAAATGATAGCTTCACCTCATACTATCTGCATTTTTCCATTCATAATTCATAGGATTATGAAAGAGAATTTTGTTCTCAAACAGCTGGGGATGACATTTCTGGTTTGTAAATCTTCAATTTAATTAATTAAGCCGTTAATATTCTATTTTCTATAATATGCATATTTCTAATGGCAGAAACATTCTATTTTAAACAACAACAACAAAAATTTTGTTACATTTCTCCAGGCTTGCATGTCTGAGTTTCTCCTTTTACCCCTTGCTAGCTTATTTATCAGACCACCTATTTCTCTCCACTTTGTACCCATCCAGCACACACTCCCCTTTCAAAAGGCAGACAGCAGCTACTCCAAACCCCTTACCTCCATATGCCACACAAAAACCATTAAAGTTGCCGTTTCCAATGGCCACCAGGTTGTGTTCCAGAGAAAGAATCCAGTTTCCAACCAATGAAATGATAATTTCTTTCCTATTCAGGAATACAGAATTAAACTGAGAGCCCAAACCTGGAGTAAACAGATTCTGTTCAGTTTGATTTGAACTTACACTGTGTTTGGTTACAACACAGCACGGATGCTTTAATAATTTTCAGGCCTTCTTAAAGACCACAATATCTCCTCGTCATCCTGCTGATGACAATTGTCTTTGTCAGGTCCTTCTTTATATCCAGGCGTAGTGACCAAAGTTAAACAAGAAAAAAGTCTCTTCCTAAACCTTGTCACTGTCTAGGTATCTTATGCCTGGAAGCACAACTATACTTTATCCCATGTAAAGTAAATGTGCTTGCTTTTTTTCTTCATGTCCCATTCCTGTGGAGCTTCCTTTCCTTTGAGTTTCATAATTTAGTGGCTTCAGAAGGCTTTTTCCCTTTTTCAGTCAAGCCCAAGGAAATGCATGCCAATGAGGTTACAGCTATTATTAAGGGAAGACATACAATTCTTCACCCTGTGTGTGGTAAATGGATGAAGGCTATCACTAATGCATTCAGGACAATGACTTTTCTTCATGATAGAAGCAATATAAAATCTAAGATATCATTTGATTTGTAGGAAAGATCTGAACTTGATGCCCACTTAAAACATGTTTTAATTTCATTAACAACATTTTGTGATGATGACTCATCCTACAGAATACTCACAGCTATTTCTTATTGTTCTAAAGTCTCACAAGACACTTAGAGTTGAGAATTGTTTAAACAACAGTACATTAAAACCTTAAAAGAATTAGTGATATATGAAAAAAGAAGAAGAGATTCTAATATTTTTATTTATTGAATATACTGCTAAAAGAAAGCAAAAGATACCTAACAATACTGAAATGCTGCATACTGATGTTACTTAAACCAAATATTGTGATTTTATACTGAAGCTTTTAATACCATGACCAATATATTGCTCTTTAAGAGCTACTCTGTTCGAAGTAAAAAGGATATATACATAAAAGCAAAAATGATGATTAACTTATACCAGTCAAAAGATAAACCCACTTTAATGGACCGGCTGTAACATGAAAATAGGCAGCATTTATGATCCATCTAAATGGATATGGAGAGACTGATTAAGTATTCAGCTGAGAGCCATATGACATTGAGGTGGGTTTTCTTTTTAGTCCCTAGGAAAAAAAATCAAATCTAATGGAAAGAAAAAGCTCTACACGCTTGGAGTGCACATTTTGGAAATCTGGAAAACAAAAGTGTTTAAGTCAAGAGGGTGATAAAAGAGAATATGGGGAGTTGAGTGCACTTTTCTGTAATCTCATTAGTGCTATTGAGAATAGCCAAAAGCTGAATGACAGCTTTACTTAAGTTCTGTGATTTTCACGGGCTTTGACTATAACATTAACTGCATCAGTTTTAGTGTACCTCATTCTAAATAATAAATTATTAATATTATTCTTTCTTTCTTTTAAAAAGGAGAAAATATCCTCATTAAGGCAATGCATAAAACTGTAAACAAAATCATTGCTTGCTGTGTTTCTAAAAGAACTGCATACATTCTAGCTAAATTGTTTTTTCTATCTACTTTTCAGGCATTTATCCTATTATTCTCTCATAAAAAAACTAACGAATCAAAAAGCTGTTTTCAGAGTTTTAAAAGGGCTATTTTACAGCTGTATATTTGGAATTTCATATCATTTTCCCTTAAAATAATTAATTAAAGGTGCTTGAGAATTGGTACTTTAATATCCTGAGAACATGGAAACATATTCTCTATAGGTGTATCTGAAGAAAAAGATAGTTTCTCATTCTTTTAGTCTATGTATAGCTGAATATTGCCAGATTTCTAACTTTGCTCCTTATCTAAGTCTTCATCAGGTGCCTGTAGTGATTCATGTGAACATATTGCAGGTAGAAAGCGATGTTGCAGAGTTGTATATTAAAATAGGGGAAAAAACACCTCACAATTAAACCCCAGAGACGGATAAGAATACAATAAGTGTAAAATTCCAGGAGTTTCCTCTTTGTTAGGTAGTACTTGGCCTATAATCTTAAATGCTCTTTTAAGGTATGTGTAATCCTAAAGGGGTGATCTACCTGCTTCTCTCTGATGCCCTTCAAATGCAAATCCACAGACATGCCAATTTACAGCTAACCAAGGGCACCTTTGTTTTGCAAGCATTTCTTCAAAGTTCACCAGAAAAATATATCCTTTCCTCATCATTATCCACAGTAAATGAAAAAGCATCTTAAAATAGATGATACCCAACTGTGCTTGTCTTGGAGATTGGGGCAAACCATAAAACTGGACAACTCTAATTCTCTCAGCTTGCATTTCCTCCTTCTTTTCCTTTTGTAGTGAAAATCTGCTGTGATTTTTTTATAAAATGTTAGGACTGTCTCCCTTTCTTAGGTCTTCTGGCAGCCAACATGGAGCGAAATTGAACATTCCCAACATGGAACTATCTCTGAGGATAGGTCGGTAAACAAATCTCTTCTTTCAGTTTATTCCCCACTATAGAAAAATTATTTGCTTTGACTTCCAAATATTGCCAAAGACTGTATTCTTATATTAGCAATAATTAGTACTTTGGGTCATCAGTGTCAAATTGAAGGAGTAGCAAGCAGTTTAAGGAATTCCCTTTAAAAAAAACAGGAAAGAAATTCTGCATTTCATTCCATTATGTATACCCATAAATTTGGAATATTCAAAGATACATTTTCCCCAGAAAGTGTTCTTTAAAAGCAAAAATATAAGACATGATTGTTCTTTTTAAAAAAAAAAAGTTAACTGGGAGGACTGTAGCCTCCAGGATCAGATTAAGGTATATATTCACAGGGAAAACTCTTGCTAATATGATCTATCCAGTATGGACTGTGGTTCACCTATCAAAGGTCCAAAAAACATCACTGTAAACTGGCAAGGGGTTGATCACAGTATTTGATTTCTGTTGGAATAGCTCTTCAAGCTCAATGCTAATACAAAGCAAAATGGGGACAACAATGCAGTAGTATTTCAATATAGAATCATAGATAATCATATTTAAAACATTGTATAAATATAACATTGCGTTTTAGAAGTGTTGATCCCCATTCCCTACCTTTGCTTCAAGTAAACTAAAGCTTCAAACTTTGAATTTCATGGAACTTAAGATAAAACATCTGAATCTTTTACCTTTGAGTAATCTTTTACCTTTTACCATTATTGAAAGTGATGCTGAACATGTACCACTGAGAGTACCCCCTCAGGTTTTAAAATCTTGGAGTAACAGACTCTTTTCCTTGTCCAACAAATGATTGAGTTTTCAGATCTCTTCTGGGGTTTTTAAATGAGTTAAAAGCATGGCTCTTTCCTACTGTTCTTTGCTTTTAGAAGTATTACTGTCTCTGCTCCGTAATGTTGATCCTAAGCAGAATGAAGAACAATATCATGAAAACCATTAATAAAACCATAATCAAGCTTTATGAGAACATATATTTAGCAATGGGGTAACCCCAAGAGAAACAGAAAGGCATATTTTGAAACACTGAGAAGGAAATAGTATCCTATAATGATCTTACACATCAAAGTTCTATTTGGATTTACTAACCAAGCATCTAGAGGGAGGATTTCCTGTATTCTTGATGGTCACAATTCCATCAGCATGTATATTAACAGCCTCAAGAAAAGGCCCTGAAGCAAAAGCATTTTTTATTTAGACTGTTTCTCTTTGGAAGCACAATCGATTTCATTCCTCCATATAGACACCTACTCTGAGTTCTTATGGCCAAAATGATTCATTTAAAACCTCTTTTATATAACATAAAATTCAGTAGAAAACTTCTGTATTTGCTAAATATTAGGGGCCTCTGTGGAAATCCACTTGAACAAAAATATCCTTCCTTTTTTTATAGCCAGAAGACAACAAGTTGCTAATTTTAAACTCAGTTTGGGGGTTTTGTTCTTTTCAGACAAGCACACAAACTTCTGGAGAAAAAAAAGAAATTGCACCAAAACTATTGACTCCAGGAACTATTTTATGAAGAAATAAATTCTTTCAGGTCATATCCACCGGTCGTGGGCATTATAAAAGATGCTAAGAAAGATGGAAAACACACAGACCTCTTGAAACAAAATGGTCCAGAGGATCTGTGCTGCTAGGCCCCATCAGCAGATTGTTACTGACACGCAAGGGAAGGGTCCCAGCTACTGAGCCACTAAAACCATTGCTGTAATGTTGAGTGTTTCTTGGCAGTCTTTGAGCTGCATGATGAGGTCTGATATTGCTTAGTTTGTAAAAACAGATTTGATTATTGGCTAGAAATAGTAGAGTCCCAGCTGGAGCATACCTTGCTTTTAATTCCGGACTGTCCAAGCCATGCTACATGAGTGAAGATCAGGAAGAAACCCATGTAGGAGAGAGGTCATCCGAGAGCAGAATCACTGTGGAAAGTGGAAGTGTCATACAAGACCTTTTTGTCTAGGAGAGGCTGGAAAATGTCCAGAGAAGGGCAACAAAGCTGGGGAAGGGTCTGGAGCACAAGTGCTGTGAGGAGTGACAGAGTGAGCTGGGGGTGTTTAGCCTGGAGAAAAGGAGGCTCAGGGGTGACCTCATCACTCTCTAGAACTACCTGAAAGGAGGCTGCAGCCAGATGGGGGTTAGTCTCTTCTCCCAAGAAACAAGCGGTAGGACAAGAGGAAATGGCTCCAGTTGCACCAGGGGAGGTTTAGATTGGATAAAGTATTGTCAAGCATTGGAAACAGCTAAAGTGGTTGAGTCACCATCCCTGGAGGTATTTAAAAGGTAGGCAGATGCTGTACCTAGGGCCATGGTTTAGTGGTGGACTCGAGTGTTAGGTTAATGGCTGTCCTCGATGATCTTAATGGTCTTTTCCAACCTAAATGATTCCACAAAAAATCTTCCAGACGTCTTTTTACCTGTTCCTGGAGTTTGGCAGGTTCTGTTTTACAGTTTTTCCTGCACCAAATTGCTGTTGCCTTGTTTGTTAAAGTGCTGCTAAAAAGCCAGAATAAGTTTAGCTTCTCTGCTATTGTTCTCAATCTTATGCATATTTTTGTAGCAAGTTAGGTAATTACATTTCAGTTGCAGAAACTTGCAACTTGTAGAAAGTTTCTTAGATTGTCTGTTCAACTTTACAGTATTTAATAAAATTTGCCTGTGGCAAAGAAATAAATTTGGGCACTGATACCTCCTTACTCACATAAGTACTGGAACAGCTTTATGTCGGCTTTGGGTGAATAACTTCAAAAGCAATATCGTGGTCCCAGGCAACCGGAGCCTAAGGTCTCTTAAACATTTGTATCCTTGGCTTATGGAAATAATTTCAGCAAACTTTTGCTTACTGTTCTCCTTGGAGAGAAGGAATAGGAAACACTATGTGTTCTAATCAAACACAGGAAATTAATATACTACCTTCCCACATATTTGAATAACCCTTTAAACAAAACGTACCCCTTTTGAAAGCATTAATCACACATCTGCACACATCAACTAGAGTGCACATAACTTACATTAAATCAGAAAATGCAGAATCAAATGTGAAATCCACCATACCTGAAATTAATGATACATCTGTAAGACTAATCCAGTTACTTCAGAGATACCTGTACTCAAGGTGTTCTGGCTTAGCTCTGATATCTGAAAATGCAAAAAGACAAGTAAGATCAGGAGAATAAAACACCCACCCTAATGTTTAATTGTTTGGTGTCTTTTTTAATAAAAATATGAATTTATTTCTAAGGAAGACTTAGAATATTTTCTTTACTTTTCAATATTCCTTACTTCCTAGCGACCTTACTGTAGTATTATAATACACTTATATTGTTAATTAAAATAGGAAAGCAAAACAGCCCACACAGAGCAGACCCCAAAATATAATACAGCTTCACAGCTCTTGGTGTTGAAGCAGTATAGAACTCTAGTAATCAAGATTATATCTGTTAGTGCTGCAGCAGAACTAAGCTGAAAGTTAAGGACAAAAATGTTAGCAGAAAGAATAACGCAGCCCAGCATGGTATAGAAGATGATTAGAGAATAATCATTCTCTTATCTGAAGTGATTCATGACTTTCATTGTTAAAATATTGATATATCATCAATTTTTCATAGTAATTAAAATTCCGAGTTGTGGTATATGTACAAGTGTATTTAAAAGAAAAATCTGTGAGATAATTCTATAAGGAAGCAATATGATTTCCTCAATCCCTTTTACAACATAGGCTTGAAAAGAGTAAGATGACAGTGACCTTTGAATGCACTGTTTATTGTCTTTTACGGAGTTGGATTTATTAAAATGTGGAATATGTAAAAGACTGGAAAACCCCAATAACCAACAGAAAGTAGACCAGTGGCTATAAGGATCCCTTGTAATCCACTCCCCTTCTCACTTCAGAGCTGTTGTCAGAAAAGAGCTGAGTGAAAATTCTGCAAGGCAGAATGACATTGGTATCTGTAAATCCAAGTCACAGGATACCTGATCAAATTTTTTTAAATTGGCAAAGATCCTTCACCAGAAATGCCAGCTGCCCATATTCCAGTCAAGAATATTCCATTACACAAGCTAAGAAAGCATTTTGTTAAACACTGAGCGACCAAAATTTGTAGCAGTTTCAGTTTCTAAATTTGAAATAATAGCTGAGGTAGAGTTCTCCATAATAAAGCATGTTGATCACCAAGACAAACTCACGGTAAGAAAAAGATTTAAAAAAAAATTTTGTTGAACTTGAATCCATTATAGATTTATTGTCTAAAGCTCAGACGTTTTTTATGTATAATGCAGTTCTTCCTTATGCTGGATGTTCACTATTAATGGTGTCTGTCACACAAAATGTTAGTTTCATAGATCAGTATAGATAGATATTAATGATTCATCTGTTGGGAAAGCAAGGATGTAACAATGAGTAGTTTTATTGAGTACATCATGCTGCATTACAAATTATAAGACTAAAACAGATTCCAAGGGAGTCATCCAGGCAAATGCAGCCAATGCCATGAGCTACACCATGCCTCTTGATGACAAACAGTTACCTCTTCAGTGCTAAAAAGGTGTAATTCCCCTACAGCCATGTTGTTCAGCAGGTCAGGTATATTTACTTTCACAGCCAATCTTGTCCAGACATTCTGGATCATCTAACCTGTGGTGGAAGTTTGTGGAAAATATTTTTATATGTGTATAAATAGAGAATGTCTTGAAAATCCTTACTGGGGTGAATAGCTCTGATTTATGGGGGAGACCATGACAATCCATTCCCCTGTTAATTGTGTAGATTGAGTTAGTATGTGGCATACAGAGAAATGCTGTTTTGCTTCAAGTTATTTCCTAGTTTTACAATGCTGAAGCAGAACTGCAAAATTACAGTAGAAAAACCTGCTGGTTATAAACTCCTGACTACAGCTCCTGCAGAAAGACAAGGAACATTGTGACAAAGCACAAAACTTAACTGAGGAAAAGAATGCAAAATGGTAAAACTCAAAAGGGTATTAAAACTAAATTAATATAAACACCTCACCCTGAGGTCTTATTTCGTCAACAAACTATGGATCACAGTAGTGCACACAAAAACACGCCAACTGTGTTTTATTATTTTGTTCTCCATCCCTTCATGTTATTTAAAACATATATCACCACAGCATTCTAATGCAGCCATATATCAAAGAAATAACTTTAAAACATTCTGGCTTCTACCATATATTTCTGAAGAGAGCTTATTGTGGAAAGAGGAGAGAAACTTGTAAAATACATTTTTTCCTCCAAGGAGCAGCAGAAGCAGGGCTGCTCCATGCTGAGGGACAGGGCAGGAGCTGAGGGTGACCCTGGCAGGGCAGTGTCCTCACCCCCCACAGCACTCTGCCAGCCAGAGGCAGCAGGGGACAGGGCTAAAAGTAAGCATAACAATCACCTTTACCAAGAGGCAGATCAACAACTCAGGGCTGGGCTGGGGCGGAGGTCCTGAAAAGAGCCACCGTGCTGGACAGCAAGAAGTGACAGCACCAGTCCTGTGCTGGAGGTGTTGGAGACTTGTTCAAAAAGCTATCAAAAGCTATCTCCACTGGGATGGAGAAGGTATAACTACAACACTGATTGAAAAACAGTTGTACTGAAGTTTGATGCCTTTTTTGTTCAAAATCTGTGCCTTCAGTGACATGGATTTTGCAGCACAGGCATTTGCAAAGTATGAAATCTCCTCTCGGTTTGCTCTTGTGCAGACCACTTAAAGGTACATTCTTTCCTCGCTTATGTTGACTTTAGAGGTATTAATCTCAATTTATATGAATATGGAGACAGCTAAGATTTAAGTCTTTAATTTTCTGTTGTCTTGAGATTACTTGTGATGAATTCCTGTCTCAATCTAAGTAAGCCCAATATTGTACAAGTGCATGTAATTAAATATGCAGAGCATACTGAAAGCTTCTTTGGCAGAGTAATAACTAACACAGAACAGCATTTGAACTTTTTATCAGATCCAGTGATGCTCCAGCTCCCCTGAATATGGTGACCATAACATTAACAGGGAACCAAACACCAATGCATATTTTGTGTTCTGTGAAGCTGACAAATAGAACAAATTTTCCTTTTCCAAATGCCATCATTTTGCTACTAAACATGATCACAAAAAAATTCTCATGAACCTGAACCTATTTTGGTTTTGTCCACTACTATTTGTGGGCAAACACCATGGTTATTTGACTAATGCATATATGTGTACAACAGTGTAAATGCATTCTTGCTACATTATAAAACCACAGAGATGCGGTTTGTCTTACATAAAAATTTCTGGGTTGCTTATGACCTGGAAATGCCTTGGCTTTATCCTTTATACAAGGTGAAGTATAAATTGTACCTCTTGTGCTGTCATTTCACATCTCAGGCTTTTCTCTTCCATTATCACTTTTGTTGTAGCTCTTCACCCACTTTTTGGAAGATATTATGAGCAGTATGGTGGGAGGAATGTTACATAAATGATTCAGGTGACACTTTGTACTAACTAGATGTCACGTTTTTTCAAAGTTGTCTTTTGGGTAGAAGATTCTCAGAGAAATGCTGATCTGTTAAACTATTGGGTTTATCCTACAGTTAAAAAGAAGAGAGATTTTCACAAATTATGAAAAGCTTCAGCTCTATCCTGAAAGCCGTATCAGTCTTGATGACTGGTGTATAGGATTTACTGAATGTGGTTGAATCTGATTGCTAATGAATGGTCTTTTGACTCATCAAAGAAATCTTGGTTCTTACTTGTGACATCAATGCAAAACAATAATTAAAAGCTAAATACAGAATTAGCATGTAGATGAAACTGTCTTTTTT
>VZRL01003719.1:2767237-2803270 GCA_013397895.1 Origma solitaria | reverse complement strand
AAAATATAATTATAAATTAGCCAGGAGCTGTAAGTTTTCTTTTTTTTTTTTTTTTTTTTAAGACATGCTCTATTCAAAACAGACTTGCTGCCACAGCACAGCTATGACAAGAAGTTGTGAATTTCTCGTCAATGCTTTTCTAAGTCTTCTGTAAACATGTAAAGGACTTCAGGCCAAATCCTTCAACATCCCTGCCTACTTTCTTCCTTACAAATCAATGAGAATGAGGTGCTCAAATACCTTACATTTAAAGTACTATCTTTGGGAAAACAAGTGTAAAAGCAAATAAAAATTAAAGCAAATTACAACAAAAGAGAATGACACTTGAAACACAAATATTTAAATGAAAGTCAAATTTCTACTTAGATACAACATCACATGAAGCTAAATATATTTTTAAACACTTCTGTCAGTGAATTCCAGTAGGAAATAATGAGATTACAAAATGAAACAATAGTGCTACAGTAATAAATACATTACCCTGTGTTTTTGAATACCAAGCCAAGTCTTGATTATTCCACACGGATTGCTGGGCTGCTCTTTGGTTCATTCTTTCTTGAGTTTATGGGAAAGATTTGGGCCATCCAATTTGCTGAGACCTATGGGTGCCTTTTGATTATTGAATCATGGGTTGCAATCTGCTGCAGCTTTGTGATTACAGTGTAAATGAGTTATTCATCGATGATCAGCTTCTTCTTTCTTGATGGTAATGAGAAGACACCTATCAATTCAAACATAAACAGGAAATTAAGAGCCAAAGTAATGACTCTCTTTTGCTAGCAAATATTTTCCTTTCCAATTACACAGGCAAATGAAGGATTACCTCTTAACCCATTGCATAAAAGCATAAGCAATATTTCTACACAAGTATATAAATAAAAACTCTAATAAAATATAATAGATGTTGTTTAAAACACCAGAGATTTTATTTTTACATTCAAAACCACCAACTCCTAACTGAGTTAACTGGTTCAAGTCTCCTTATCAAATATACATGCATTCATACATATTTTGGAGCCAGATTCCTCAACAAATTACATTATAAGAATTGTCATTCAAAAGCGGATGCAGAGCAAAACGTTAACATTTATTCACTCTGAGCAAAGTGAGAATAACCCTATAAATACGATGAAGAGCATACATTAATATTCGATCTAACTTTGATACATTTAATAATTATTTTCCAGCAAGATGAGGCCACTGTTGCACTAAGGCAGCTGCAGAATGCAAAAGAAGGAGGAAGAAGAGGCACAAATGTCTATTTGCAGTAGAAGAATGAAATCCTGTGTCTCTTCTGATGAAGTGCCTCAACCATGGGCTGTTTCAGCAGATTCTGAAGGCATGGGACTGGTTTTGGTGGCCTTAGCACATTCACAAAGAGTTCTCTTTTCTATATATTTATCTGTCCATCCAACAAGGCAGTATTTTTACAAGCAGATATTCCGAAACATCTGCTCGAGCCTACAAGACTGTCAGCGGTTGTCAATCATTGACTATTTTTAACAATTTCTCTCTCATTTCTCCTCTTCGATTTCTGTCTGTTTTTTCCTGTTAAAGTAGCCATTCCACCAAAAGATCTCATGCAATGCAGCATAAATGGTGAATTCAAAACCCAACACATGAGAATATACTCTCCAAAATCACAGTTAATAAAACAAAAGTAATGTGGTTTTTTTTTTATTGTGGCTGTCATTAGATTTATATCTAAGTAAATTCAAACCTTAGGAAAATAGGAAAGAGAAACAGTTCTTTATGAATTTACCAAGAGCTTGTCAGTATAAATGAAGATTCATAACAAAAAAAACCAAACATTGTTCAAGATATTTGGGAAATCTAGAGGGAGTTTTTCATTATATACGAGGTGTTTTCAGTATCATAACAAACACATGCCACAGACCCTCAAAATGAAATGACCTGAGCTCCAGCAGAAAAAATAAAACTTGTTTAGAAAAAAATAGGGAACTGGATAGCAGAAATTTCTCCTCCTTGACAGCTTTCCCCATTTTACCACTCCAGTCTAGAATATCATTTTTAGAAGCAATGAAACTAAACTTGACAGAAGCTTAGACTGTGAAAAGTTATAAATAATTTGAACCAATCTAGGAGTTTGCATGCTCATAATTTTTATCACACTTTCATCCTCAAAAATATCATTAGACTAGCTGCTCTGTATTAAAGCAGTTCATCAGCTGAGGAAGCTGAGTTTTAGTGATATGGATGACATTCATGAGAAGCCATCTGGCTTCTGTAGCATCAAGGCAGGATGCCTTTTTGCTGCCTGAGCTTCTGAGTGACAGCCCATGTCCTCCTTGCTTCTCTGGGTATCTGCTTGATGTTATTTTAGATCCTGACTGTTCAATCCTCCCCTTCCCAGTTCCAAGTGATTCTTAGTGCTTTTGAATACAGTGACACAGAAATTATCTCTCAAAACTCTTTATTTCCCTCTTCTCCCCCACAGCTCTAGTGAAGGGACACCTGCTACAACAAAACATTTCTTTCACTGCTGCTTTGGAAATGAAAAAGTCTGAAGTGGGGAAACACCAAACCTGGGGACACAGCAAAGGTTTACACCCAGCCAGGCCAAAGCTGCCATGGGCAGCACACCTAGGAGCCACCACGCACATAAAAATAACATCTGTGCTGGCCAGTGAGGAACAGGGATCAGGGCACGGCCGTACTCCCTCAGGGAGACGTGCTAGGTTGAGAGGATGGAAGAAGGCAGGAAGGATGAGATTTCTGATGTGGCTTTGGAGTCCTCTACTCGTCAAAGATGATTTGAACACTTCAGGGATTTATTTTCTTAACACCACACTGTAGCAAGGGGAAAAAATCTGTGCTTCTGTTTCAAAGCTCACATCTCACCCTCTAGGCTGTTGACCACTGCACACGTGGCCCACAGCCAGACATCTAACATGATTTTATGCCTGTTGTGATGGATGCTGCCTGTGGGATAGCAGGTGAGAGCATCCCTAATGCCCTGGGAAGGGTAGGAAGCCCTTGTTTCCAGTCTGCTACCCTGGGGTAGCCAACTCCACCAGATAGCAGCACAAGCCTGGAAATCTCTTTTTCTTTAGCCTATATTCCTTTTAAAGCTACCTGCTATGTCCATGCAGACATGCCTTTTAGCAATCAAAGACAAAGTCTATCTTGGCTTGGGGATAAAGCAATTTAAATCTGCATCTGTAGCTGATCAACTGCCCAAATGTCAGCAGAAAACACACACTGAAAGTGTGCAAAAAAGTGCTCCCACTTCTCTCTCCACAGTGTGCTGGCCTGTAAAAATGATATAATTTAAACATATACCAGCTATTTTGATAAGATACATCCTTCGAAAAGAATGGATTGCTGGCATTACTGCAGAGGGTGGATTCACCCTTTGTGAATTTGTTATTTACAAGAATTTTTACTTTTACTTGCCTCTGGGCTTCAGGAAGGAGAGGGGGAACTGAGAGGGAATTGTAGCCAAGAGGACATGCTGTTTGCAAGCCTTAATTGTCTCTGAAAAGTAGATTAAATACTTTGCTTGATAAGTTTCTCCCAGGCAATGAATTACAGCAAATGAAAAAATGTAATTAATCCTGCCTGTGCCTCCTTTTCCCTCCACCTCCATTTCTGGACACTCAGGGAAGGCACGTGAACTGAAGCTAATTTTGGTCTTCAGGTCTTGCCCAGCAGTTTCAGAACGTCAAAACAAATCTTTCTGTTTGGACACAAGAACACAGATTAAGGACCTGTCCTTGAACTAAGGGTGGACTGGAGTCCTTGTCTGTTTATCCGAGTATGTGTGGGTTACACTAGGAGAAAGATAAAGACTCAAAAATCTGTATTTCTGGCCATGCTGCCTCCTGTCCCGTGGGGCAAACACTACAGCAGCCAACCCACAGCCTTTCTGTGCCTCTGCTGGCCAAGCCCACGTTGGAGGCTAAACTCTTATTTCACGTGTTAGACATCAAGTGTTGTCACAAGAGATGCCCACAGGCGAACTGACGGTTTTGATCAGCTCACAGGGGACCCAATTCACAATGAAATACTTGCTTTTGGATGGGAGACCTAAAGAAGGAAACCCACTTCCAGACCCACAAAATGTGTCATCTGTAATCACTTTGGAAAGATCTTTCCTATAATTTCCAGCAACTGACTTGTCTTTAGACAGGATGGAATTAAAGAATATTACTGTGGTGTGTGTTTCTCTGTAGACCAGTTTATATAAATTGAGAAGCCACAGGTCCTTCAATAACTTTTACAGTTTTTATTTACTGTCACTTTTCTTCCTCCTGACTGCCCACACAGAGCTAGACTGGTGCAACTTAAGACTTTATATTTTATTGAAAATATTTTTAGAAGCTTTTCAGCTATACAGATGCTGAATACCACAGAATATGGTGCACCTAAGTTACGAAAATCAAAGGCCCTTTGGTCACATTTTACTACAGGTTTCATTTTTTAATATTCCAGTTCCAGAAATAAAGATACTGTTTTGCAATAGCCATCCTTTTTTTCCTCCTCTAGAGTCTTCTACCTCGATGGAAACAAGAGTTACAAAATACACTTTCAACTCTTGGAGTACTTTTTATATTCTTTTCAAAAAAACCCTAAATTCAAACAAAAAAAACCCAAATACACAAAAGAAACCACAAAAAACTCCCACGACAACCCAAAAACATATCCCCAGGAAACTGAACCTAACCAAAACAGAAAAGAAAAAACCCAACAAAATACCAGCTACCCAACCCTGTATAATACCAAATTTACAGTTCATTTCCCTTTCAATTTAAATCAGTATTTTTTAAGCACTCTAGTGATAGGTATACATGACATACATTTACTATTGCCCAGCAGTGGTGCACAGGGGTTATGGGGAGAACTCTTTCAGCAGCCTGATTCTTCACCCAAAATCAAACCTCAGCTGAAGACCAGCATCAAGGTCTACATGAGCAAGCTCTCTGAGGGGTGTTGTTTTTGCTGTCTACACCATCCTTTGTAATCCAGCACCACTTGGGGCTGTGGGTTTGCTCTCTCTCTCCCAGCCTTATTCCTGACCCTGTGCTTAGACAGAGTGTCGGCCTGAAATTCTCATCCATGGACCACAGGAACAAGTTCTAGCAGGAGCAGGAGTGGAGCTTGTAAAAGCAGTGGTGTTTGTTTTCATTAACAATATATTCCATTTAATGCACAGGGCTATAAATAAGTTATAACTGTATATTTTTAATCTAGGAAATTACCCTGGAAGAATATTTTAGCAGGTTTTTTTTTCCAGAGTGCCTTAAATTACGGGAGCTGCTTTGCCTTGGGGATGCTAATATTTCATACTTATATTAAAATATTGAGAAGGTGAAATAGTATTTCATTGTTAAAACTGTATTTAATTTAGATTGAATTTAATACTTGGTGGGAAATGTTAATTATTCTCTTTTTATGTGCTGTTGCTTTATAGCATATTAATATACCAGAAGTCTGGTATATTAATCCACAGCCTACTACTAAAATTTAAGTTTGTAAAAATACAGAACTATATTAAAGGATTTACACTATGAAATAGATGTAGAAAAGAATCCCTGTTATACTTATTTTACTGGTGTGGAAAGTAAGCAAAAAAAAAAATCAAAATCAGAGATTATAAAAAGAGACGTAGGTGTCTAAACAGGGCTTGAAGCAGAATTTAGATGTGGTTGGATTTACTGCCCTGCAGTCTCCAGTCCACCAGGATATCTAACCTGGAATCATTCTGATACTCTACTGTTGCAGATATCTAGCCTTAAAACATCCTTAACACCTAAAAATTCTACTTGCAGACACACGAAGAAAGAGTCCTGTGGTACCAGATGATCACTGCATGTCTAAATCAAGGCACAAAAAGCAGAAGCCCCTCATGAATGAAACAGCCTTCCAGCTCCCATCTGTTTATTCATTAGGCATTAGACCCCACTCAAAGGACCAATCTTCTACTTTATCCTATGGATAATAGAACAGAATTGAACTGCTGGCATCTTCCACACATTGAAATGCTATTCCTTTTTCAAATCTGTTCCAAGGCTTAATGTTAGTGATGAAATTACTCTTTCAAGGTTGATTTAAATACACAGCTCCGAGGTTGAGCTGCCAGCATCTGACCGCCTTCAGAAATAAAGGTTTTATGGAGAAGTTTTTGCATATTTTGTTGTAATTGTCAGCAGCAAATGCCACAGACGTCTCGGTGATACACATTTGAAAAGGAATTGTTGGAGAAGAAAAGTTTGGGATAAAGTTGTACACAGATTCTAAAGTTTTTTAGCGAAGTTATAGACTTGAGACTGTGAAAAGATATTCTTGAGAAGGGTTTCTTCTTTCTAAACATGTGTGGGAGACAGTAGACAAGTCCTTTGTAGCAGGCATCAAGGAAAACAAGAAGATGACAGTCTTCTGCTGTTCTTTTTCCCACCATGAGGAAACCTTTGTTAAAGAAAGTATTACTCCCTCAGTTCGGATTCTTTTTACTTCTTTTTTTTTTTTACCTAAAGACTGACATATCTAATATAAAAGACATATTTCTCCAGATTAAATTATCAGTGCTCTGCCATTGTCTGCTTGTTTCCTGACGCTTCTCTTGATGCTCAGGGTCAGAGCCATCCAAACCCTCAGCTCTCTGCTCAGATCTCAGTTCTGCTTGTGAATTCTTGGCAAGGCTTGGTTATTCTTCCATGAAACAGAAGCAGCACAAGACCAGGTCTGACAATTCAATGTGTTTGGGGTTTAAAACTGCATGCAGAGCTTTAAACAAAGTATTTGCTTGTTTGAAAGAAAAATTTGGTTATAGGAATTGTTAAAATGCACATTTCTGAATATAAGTCTCACTATCTGGCGTGGTTTAGCTGCAATCAAAATTTCCCCATTAAGTGAGGAACATGCTTCTCTTAAACAGCTATTAAATTTCCCAAAACCATGGTCTCCACAAGGAATGTGCTCCATTTGCTGACATCGGGGAACTGTCTTTAGAACAAAAACTGAAACCTTCCTGCCAGTGAGCACACATGCAGCCTTTTCAAGCAAGGAGAGGGAAAACCAGCAGCCACTAAGCTCTGTAAGGATCACTACGCAGCCAAATCACTGATAAAATGTCAAACCATGATGCAGCTCAGACCTGTTACTGGATGCTCCCCCTTAGTTTTATGTTTTGGGGGAGGGAAGTTGTGGTGACAAACCCAGCAAATGGGGCAGAAGAGAAGGGTCAATAATGGATCTGCACATACAAAACAAAAAGGGAGGCAATATCAGGAAAAGAAGGCAGTAATGGAAAGGAGAAGGACTGGTTATCTCCTGATAGGCAAGTGGTATTTTAAGTCATGGAAGTTACATTTTGCTTAAGCAGTTTCTTTTATTTAGTTTAGGTGGTTGCTGAACATCCTGATTTTTTAAAAATAATGGGTTTGTTGCCTACTTTTCTTAATGAACCACACAGGGACTCAAATACCAAGCTCAAAGATTGTGGTTCAACCTGAGAGAGGGAGTCAGGTGTTCACAGGTTCAGTTCATTTCAAAGCTCTGCAGGAACTGGTAATGGAGGACAGGTCCCCAGAGATGATGCAGTACATAATCCCAAAGAAATCTAACGAGAATGTTGGTGCCTATTACATAATTTTGTATATTGAGGTCTAAGTCACTCAGTGTCCTGGTTGTGGAGAGGGTGTAGAGCTCAGCGTGGTGTGGGTGCATCTAAATTCTTGTTCTATACCACCCACAGCATCACTGGGGGCTGTGGTTTTGGGATGAAGCTGAAGAAACTCAGCAAAACAGTATAGGGGTAGGGAAAATTCAGGTAACCACAACTTTGCATTGACAAAGAGAACCCCTTTTGTCCTTTTCTTTGACCACCAGAAAAATTCTCTTGAAATTTTTAAAGAACAAACCATTTGCTCAACAACAATTTTATCATAAAATGCTCGCCTTATGAAATAGTGTTTTCTTCTTTGCTCCAGTAGAGTCAAGTGATACTATTCAATTTTCAATGTATAAATTCTCAAAGAAAATTTTGAATACCTATTGTTCTATTAGATAAAAAGTGTCCATTTCCATCCGGATAATTTGCTTGGGCAAATTAGAATGACGGAGGAGACGGGAGACTGTCTTGTACGTGGATAACAAAGGAAAACAGAGAGCAGCTATAGATGTAAAAGTCTGGAGCCATGTAAATCATCAGGAATTTGGATTATCATATAAACTGATAATATATGCTTTCTCTTGGCATAGATAATCATTAATTATTATTATTCATGCAAGTTGAAGTTTGCAATAGATTTAGTGTATGATACCAGCTGTGGGATTTTTTTTCCACACTTGTCTTTGCCAGTCAATATGTCTCATCTATTATGCCAATCTTGATTATGATATTATCAAAGATATATGAAAATGCTTTGAAATATATTGTTTTAGAACTAAAGTGGCACAGAAAATTGAAGGATGTTTATGTGAAACAAGAAAATTGCATCAGTGCATCTTCATAAACTATACATTTGAGCCATTATTCACATCTTCCTAGAAAGAAGATTGAGCAAGCAAGACAAGCTAACTGGCCTTCTTCAATATAATTGGATATGCCATATATTTAAGACAGAGATACAAATTCTGATACACTTATACTGATAAAAACAATTTCTATTCCCATTTCCTTCATCACCCCCTCCAAAAAAGAAAGGTAGTTCTCGGCTTCTATCTGCCTGTTCATCTTCTCTGCCCAGTCTTCTGTAATGGAACTAACCCTCGTGTCTGCATTGGGGCTGCAAAGGATTTTACATTGGCAGTTAATTCCTCATCTTCCAGTCAATTTATTATTGGTTTCCTATTAGTCTATACATCATGTGAGAGATTCAGGTAATGATAAAACTGTTATTTTTCTGATTTCCCTCATTATACTGGTGCTATGGTTTTTGCATTTTTGCCTAAGCATCGTGAACAGTCAGGAATAAATTGCACATTATAAAGAAAAAAAATACCCAGAAAAAATTGCAAATTAACTTTAAAGCACTCAAAAAATGATGCTGCTTAGTATTATTCATAAGAAGACCAGTTTCTCTGCCAGAAAGGATGCCTCATTCTTAGTCCATTCTCAGAATTCAATTTGTCTATCATACCCTTGCATAGTAGGCACAACATTCCTATGTGACTGAAAAGCATAATATCAATTCCTATAAAAATAAACAGTCAATTTGAAAAAGTATTAACTCAAGAATTGCAGCATTTCCGTATCAGAATAGTTTTAGAGTTTCTGGATAAGTGTCAGAAACTGTGTTTCTACATCACTACTTTATTCAATGCATTTTAGCTGAGGTATTGGTGAAGCAATGGCCTGCTTTTAGGGCAACCTGCTCCAGAGAATGGTCTCAATCTTTTATCTAAATCTCCTAAACCACAATCTCTGTCTGCAGGACAATCCTACATCCATCTTTCAGAGCCAAATTCATATTTATAAACAAACAGCAACACTTTCAGAGGGTCTGCATACAGTGAAGATGGCATAATCAATCAAAATTTAAATCTGCGCAGTTACACAGTTACCATGACTCTGAACCTGACAGAAATTTGCAAATTAGTTCTCAAAAATAAATTTAAAAAATCAATAATCATATAGTGGACTTGACAGAAACTTATTTTTGCTTTACAGCAGATGTATAAACCATTCTGTTCATTACAAAGAAGTTCATCTTATTCTATTAGGTGTTAAGTGGAGTGTTAAAATTTTTCTCAAAATATGCAGTAGTATTCCGTCTTTGAAACACAAACCAAATTTACTCTGATTTAAGCTAATGCACATGCCTTAAAATCCATTGACTGCAAATAAGGGTAGAACTTGGCTTCACACATTCCCTTCTGCATTGAATACAGTTTTCATTGGTTTATTTTTTCCATTTTTTTAATGATTAATGTTTGCCTATTATTGTTGCAGATGTTGTCTTCAAAGTCCCAGAGAGTAAAATTATTTGTTTATTACAGACTTCCTTCTGCCTGTTATCCTAACAATGTCTGTTAACTTTTATTGATTAGGGAGACGCTAATAACTCCGTCTGCTAAAATAGCACAGGGAGCTTGGTTTCTCCTATTTCTCATTTCCAAAGTGTTGCACACCCCCTGTCATATTTACTCAGTTTATGACCTATTTCACTAAATCTTTCCAGCAATTCATGTGTCACCCCCACTTATTTTAGTAACCTGCTGATAATTAGAAAAAAACAATAAACCCCCACCCTGAACAAACCAAATCCTATACAGTACCCAACACCAAGGACTAAATCTGCAAATAGGCCACCAGTAGACTTTGATTATTGTGACCACCTTCACCTTGGACTTCCTCCCAGCCAACTTCTCATGGTTTGTTTGAGCTCATGCTCCAGAACTGTGTTGTAGGTGCACCCACACCTGGCCTTGTCCTTGCTTTCCTGACTCGCTGACTCGTTTTCCTGGATTAACCTCAAGCCCTGTGTTGTGTGTCCAGCCCCATCTCCTGCTGCCCATGGCTGGCATCCCTCAGTGGACACCAGATTTATTTTGCTTACCTCATCATGCCTGGCACTGTTAATAGACCCTAAGGGTAATCCAGCCCTGTCCCCTGATATTTTTTGGGACTGCCCTCTTGTGTCCTCCTTGGCTCCCAGATGGTTCTCTCTTGGATCAGCCCTGCTCTTGCTGACATTAGGTATCTTTGCTTCTAAATCTTGAGCTTTGACCTGAACACTTATGGAGAGCATTTACAAAAGGCAGCAGGTTCAGTTGGAAATTATCCCATGCAGACCACAAGGAATCATTAGGAAAAGAGAGACAGAAAACAGGTAGTTGCTCCTGTAGTTCTTACAGCTTATGCGGCGGGAAGAGGCATACTGGAACAGATCAGAGGGTCATCCCAGCCCATGATTTTGTCTCTTTCAATGATAAATAACAGATGTTCAGAAAAGCATTCCGAAACCAGCACATATCAAAAGATTCTTTCTTATATACACTTCTGATGTATATAGCTATAGAAACATCTGAGACAGGGTGGCATCAAGTTTCTGCATATAATCACACCAAGTGACCTTATGAATTTAGATGTTAGATCTCTACAATAGCCCACAGTAACAAGTGCCACTGTGACATTGTCCTTTGATGGTGAGCCTGCTGCATGGGTGCTTTCTGCTTCTTGCACCAGCAGATCAGAAAAAACCAAATCCCATGAAAAATCACAAGAAAACTCAAAACATAGCAGATCAAGGGGAAAAAAGGAGCAGCAAGCACAGGTGACAATTCTCAAGCTGCAAAGCAGACAAAGAGCATTACGGGTGCCCTCCTCCACTTTTCATGACGGAGATAACCCAACAATGTGTTCCAGAAAACACACTGCATGCGGCTCGAGAGCCTAAATAAGCCAAAGCTCTGAGCACGAGCAGGCCAAAGCCACTTGTTTTTTTTCCCTTTTCAGCAGAATCCAAGTGACAAGAGTTCAAATCTGGATGTGCTTTATTTGGGCGCGAGGTAAACACTGGAGGCAGGGAGGGTTCCTGGGTGAAGTCAGCATAAATGCAAGGCATGCCTTCCCACGGAGCGCGCTTTTTTGTGAGAGCAGTAAAACAACAAACAGCGCCGCGAGAAATAACAAGAAATAAAATACTTGGTGTTCTAATCCATGGCGAATGTTTATCTAGCAAATACATAGTTCAAGCGCCTGAACTATCCAGATTGATTTAATTTTTACAAAAAAAAAAAAAAAAAAAATCTTGTGTGCTGACCACGTTCCGGAGCGGGGGTGGAGGGGGGCAGGTTTTATTATAATCCATGGCACGTCTCTCTTCCTTGGCTGCAGAGCAGAGCTCTCAAAGAGAGCTTTAAAGACCCTGTTTCGCTGGGAGGAGCAGCACACTCGCATTGCCCAGGCGGCAGAGCTTGCTTCACAAAACAAACAGGAGCTCCTGTCCTTCATGCAGGGCTTTAGTGTTTATTCCTTTGGAGGTCCAATCACAAAGGTTACTGGAAAACGTTCACTCTGATGAAAAAAAAATCCTCCCTGTTCAGCCATTTTCACTTCAGTTCACAGTCAAGATGTGACAGGCTCTGATAGCTTTAGAGAGTAGCTGGTGGCATTTCAGCAATTGCTGGCTGTCAGTCCATGCTCACCTATTGACGATTGCAGATTTACTTTGAAGTGAGCAGACAGGTTAAAATGACTATCAAAAAGAAATCAAACATTCTGCACTATTTTAATTATCAATTTCTTCAGCGAAGCCCTCCCAAGGGTGCAAACAATATTTTTTTTTTAATCTAAGTCGTAAATTTTTTTCTCTAATCTGAAGAATAGTGTCTCTGATACTAATTGTCATTTAGCATGTTAGTAATGGATTTTATCTACACATATCTCAGGTTTAACTATTTTCCTTTTAGTGTGACAGTGTAAGTATTAGCTAGGTAGCCAGAAGACTTAAAAAGAACAGACTGAAGTCAAAAAATGCTTTACTAAAATCTAGTGTAAATGATTATAGTATGAAGACATACCTC
Organism: Origma solitaria; assembly: GCA_013397895.1. Lineage (NCBI taxonomy): Eukaryota > Metazoa > Chordata > Aves > Passeriformes > Acanthizidae > Origma > Origma solitaria. The sequence continues at coordinate 2,790,778 of VZRL01003719.1, read as the reverse complement.
TTCCCACTTACAACAAAGTTTTTTTAGTTAAATGATTAATTCAAAACTACATTTGCCTCTATTCTCTCTTAAAAACTTAGCTATTTTCCCTTACAAAAGGGGAAATAAAGCCTTCATAATAACCCTATGAATTGCTTACTCAGAATGCTGAATGTTTTTTATGTTCTGCATTTTTATAGGCCAAATTCCTGCTTTAGCTCTGTGTTACCGCGGCATTCAGTACAGCCAGGGCTGCCGTGGATCTGTTAAATTATTTCAAGTCTGCAAGGAATAATAATGTCTTGGATTAGTGTTCTGCTGATATTTAACCTTAAAGGCTACATTCCTGAGAAAACACTGATATCATCCTGCCCCCCATACATGGTGCTTCTTTTATCAGCATAACAAAGCAGTAAAAGATAAAACAACAGACAAATTCTGCAGCTTTCATATCTGACTTCTCTTCCTCAGCTCTGATTTCACCCACACAAGTCTACCATCAGCACTATTTTGTCCTCTAATAAGGCCTAACAGCACTCAGTTTCTTCCTACTGACCTGGAAAAAAAACCCCAGAATGTTGATTTACAGTATATTATTATTTAAATGATTTTGTCACTTAAAAAAAAAAAAATGTGGTTTCTAGTTTTATCAATTTTTGTAAATTCTACTTACCATTTTCTTCAGAGGCCAGCAACATATACTAAAACATCTTAATGTATTTCATCACTGTAATCTCCAAATCAACAGGTAGGCCAGACTGATTTTATTTATTTCTCTGCTAGATTAAAAGGCAACATGTTACCTTGAAATGCTAAAAGCTGTGCAGTAAACCAAAGACCAAAATCATAATAATCATAACTCAAGTTCTCTGAAGATCAGTCATGAGCTGTCCGAACTTCCCGACTAAAACCATGGGATTCTTCTGTAACTTTTTGTGGGCACAGATGGCAATTTAGTACCACACAGCTGCTCACTCACCTCCCCACCCCCAGGTAGGATGAGGAGGAGAACTGGAAAAAAGAAGGTAAACAAGGTAAAAGAACAACTTAATTATGGGAATAAAGTAAAATAAACTACTACTCCTAATAATAACAATATCAACAGCAATAAAATGAATAATTACAACGAGAGGAGATAGAGAGGGAATTAATCCCCAAGGCAAGCAATGCACAGCACATTTGTGCAGCCAATTCCCCCCAGTTTAGACACTGATTATTATGTTCTGTGGTGTGGAATATCCCTTTGGATAGCTCAGATCAGCTGTCCCAGCCATGTTCCCTCCCAGCTTCTTGTGCACCTCTGTACTGGCAGAGCATGGGAAACTGAGAAGTCCTTGACACAGAGTAAGCACTACTCAGCAAGAACCAAAACATCAGTGTGTTATCAACATTATTCTCACACTAAATCCAAAACACAGCACTGCACCAGCTTCTAAGGAGAAAATTGTCCCAGCTGAAATCAGGACACCTAATTTAGTGCAATCCTAAATCTGGCCTTTCTCTGACTCTGTCCTACCTCAATGGTTTTATTTATGCTGAGAGCCCACTTACATGTGATAGCAACCCTATTACAAATAATTCTCAGTTTCACCAGCCTCTGGGAGACAAAATCCTGTGTCAGAACCATAACCCAGGTATGTCTGCAGAGCCCTCAGGAAACACCATCTGCATTCAGTTCAAGCACACCCCGCCATGCAGGGCTTTATTTGCAGTTCTTCAGACCCCAATGCATGTTTATTCTTGGTCATCCCTAAAACCATTTCCCAGAATGTCCAAGAGATTGCAGTAACTTGTTAATCCTGGCAGAAATCTGCACCCAGAGAGCATTACAGAGTCCTGAATTTAAATGCTGATGTCTATCTGCAGTACCAGCAGGCACTCCAGAAAGCCTATGGAGGCTACAGGCTCCTGATTTTTTTGGCCAACTCTGTCAGATTTACATATTAACGCAGCAATTAGTGAGATAAAATGTTTGCATGCACCACTCACCTGGAAGCAAAACCAGGGCAGTTTGCTTGATGGACTTTGGAGCGCCTCATGCTCGGGAGACATATCCTGATGGCACAAGCCCTGACTGGATTCAACATGCAGGACAAGCACTCTGGCCTGGAATATTTTTCTAGTACTCCCAAATGACCAAAGCTGGACTCAGACTTTAAGGGAAAAGGATTTTTTTCATGCTGCCACATGAAAATTTAAGAAACTTTCTAGAGCTGAAGAGCTGGCAAAGCTGCCCTGAAGATACAGGCTTAGATGCACATTTCTTCATGCTTTATCAGTTCAATAAATTTTGGTTAGTTCAATATCATTTTGGTGTCTCTGAAGTGCCAAAAAAAAAAAAAAATGTATTTGCAAAGTGCCAGAGTAATGGAGATTATTATTAAAGATTATGGGGGATTTATGTAAACTATGTTTTATCACCTCAAAAAGATGTCATGCATGAATTCTGAATCTCCTAAATTTATAAAATAAGGTGATTAGAGCTGCATGGATTCCAGACTAGTGAGAGGCTGGGAACAGAACCACAGAGAAATAGATCACATTGTGCATTGACAGCTATTCATGATTATTATTTTCAGCTGGAAACAACTCTTGAAGAATCAGTACAGCATTACCTTACTGGAATTGTTTGTGCCCAAATCATATGTCATCATACAGGCCAAAGAAGAGCAGATTTTTGTTTCTTTTCTCAGGGATTGAGCTCAAGTAAATGCTGACAAATAGTTTTGCTTGTGTTCTTATTAAATATATACTTGAGGGCTGAAAAATAATAATACTGCAAACCATGTTAAAAGAACACAAATGAAATAAAAATGCAGAGGGAAGGTAGAAATAAATTCTGTCCTGAAGGAACTGAAATACTCCTTGCAAAGAGAAAGGAACAGATTTACTCTTGGGTGCTTGTCTAGCTGTGGGTTCTTCAGACGAAGGGCCACCACACAGGCTGGGGTCTGTGGGGCTCCAGAAGAGGCTGCAGGAGCTGGGTTTTATTTATACAAAGTGAAGCATCTCTAACAAGAAGAGACACGCTGTATGTTTTGGGGTTCATGTTGTGCCCCAGCTTCTGCTCAAACTCCTGGTTTTGTCTTCTAGAACCTCCTGCACTTTTGCCAGCCTGGTCTCTAAGGCGCCCATCTAGTTTCAAAGGGGAAGAATCCAGGCACAATACTCTCTTGTACTTCCACCTGAAAGTAATTAAAAGCTCAAGGGTATTTTAATACAAATATGCATTTTTTAGGTCCTCAGAGACAGCCTTAATTAGTCTGATCTTTTGCAGGCACTTTTAGTTAAAGCAAATTGAGCAACAGCATCATCTTAGCTTGCAGTTCACGCTAAGATTTTTCTATAGTTTCAGCAGATACGAAACTCAGCCCACAAACTTATCCTCACAGTCAGCACAATCTGTTTGCAAGGGTCTGGGTTTGCTAAACTGTTTCCACTTCAGTTAAAATAGAAATCAATTAAAAAACCCAAAACAAACCAAAAAAAAAAAAAAAAGAAAAAGAAAAAAGAAAAAAGAAAAAGAGCCCCAACCAAAACAGTGCTAAACTTAGGGTCTGTTCAGAGAATGGAACAAAATGCTGTTTTAAATATCCTGGATCTAGATCTAAACACTTACACACTTATACACATGACCATACTGTCACACAGAGCTGCTGCAACCCCCTCAAAAGTAACAGAGATGAAAGTAGCACAGTTTGTGCCTTGGAACATTTCACCATATACAGCACTTTCCCAGCACGTTTTCCCAAATGTTTTGACTTCAAGAAGTCATCATACACCACAACCAGAAGATGCCACGAAATGTCAAGGGCACTGCCATACTTCAGACCCCCTCAGATTTCCTAAGTACAGCTCCAGGCGGACCTTGGGAATAGATAGCACCATGACATCTAAAGAAGTGTTAAAAAAAAATAAAAAACCTTTCCACAATCTTTCCTCAGTCATTGGGGTGTTCTGGGAGGAAATTTGATCTTGGCCCTAAATCAGCTGAACCATGAACATGTAAGCAAAAATGTGGCATGTGGTGTCACAAGAATGTGGAAGCACCTTTTCTTGTTTTATCTGCAGTTGTTCACAAAAAGTGAGCTGAATGTTGGATCAGAAGGAGAATTCCCTTCATGCACAACCATTCTCACCATACCTCCAAACAGGACCAGCTGTAAACAGACGATTAGAACCATAAAAATACAGTGAAAACAGAGTAATCTGGTATCCTTCCAATGAGGAAAGCTAATTTTTTTGGACACCATACTACACGGGCATTCCTATGTTATTGCTACTTCTAAAAAAAATTCATCCAACACTAGCTTTGGGTTTGCTTTATCTCTAAGTTTATAATTGGTTTTCCTATTGGTTTATCTATAAGCAAATGCCACAAAGCAGGTATTTGCATTATTTTCTTGAACCCTCTTAAAGTCTTCTACAAGATAAATGCTCATGCAGAAAGTAATGTTAGGTCAATCCATATGTGAAAAACCTTTCCTGACCAAATATAAGATCAAAAAGCTCACCCTTTTTTTTATGGTTACTACATTAACAACTATCTAGGGACTTATTTCCTGGCTGACACAAAATATATTTTGCATGTTGTAGAGTTTAGCACATGTTAAGCTGGAAATTCCAATTTCTAAAGAAATAGCAAAAATGAAAAGCAGTGCTTAACTCACAAGACCCACTGGGGAGATTTCCTGGTTTTGCAAGCTAATGTCTTGCAGCACACAGACTCTTGTGTGTGTGCATGCACTTCCCAACAAATAATTTGTTTTGTGTAGAAGACCAAAAAAGAAAAGGAGAACTTCAAAATTTATGCTTTCTTTCCTTATTTTGCATCTGTGCAATGTACAAGCCACAGTCATGATCACTATCACACTGTACTATGAGCTGCATAAATGGAATGAAAAAATATTTCCTCCACCTTAAATAATTTATAACTTAAGCCTGTAGGGCAAATGGTAGCGAATACTGAAATATCTTGCTAGCCAAAACCATAAACTGCAAATATGTTTAGTTCCAAATCATCTTATGTTTTCACTCAATGTTTTCACTCATTCCTCATTTGATGAGGAAAACACTCCTGTTGCCATCACTGAGAACCCTTAACTAAATGAGGAGAGAGTTAATTTGCCTGCCCTCAAATCCCACACAGCTTGTGAACAAAATCAGGGCCGTTTGTCTTGCTTGTCTCTGATGTCTGCCTGCTTTTCAAGGCTCTTTGCCTCTTTCCCTCAGCCTGTTTGAAGGAACTTTTCTTTAGGTACTAGAAACCAGTTTAAATAGTTTACACAGAAAATAAGTTGTTTACATGCACCAAATCATAATCAGAATTGGTTATATAACAAGAAGCAAGGTAGAAAAGATTCCGATAGACTAGGAGGTAACTTGGAGTGAATGATGGCAGAGAAAGGACGATTTATGCAATATATAAAGAAAAGGGAGACAAAATGAGGTCAATGAGAAGTCACGACTTGCTAGGAGACAGTGGTGTAAATATGCCTATGTGCAGCATGTGAAGGGAAAACAAAGAGCTGCAGAGCAGGGCGCTAATGAAGCCAGCTTTCCTATTGATTTCTGTCTCCTGCTTGCTGTCTTAAGTTCTGCCTGAAGCTTTTGCTACCAGGGGGGATTTTCTGAGGTCTCTCCTGTCTGGACTCCCTAACGAAGCATGAGCTGCAGCTAAGCAGTAAGAGAACCACAGTTAGTCTGCATCTTTATCTGCCTGCCTGTTTTCATGGGCCTGAGAGAGACCTCGCTATTAAACTGTATTGGATGTAACTGATGGATTAAAAAAGCTTCTAGGAAAGGAATGGATGCACAGACAAGCGTATCAGTCCTGCACAGCATGGTAAAGGCATAGATAAGCTTCCTACCTCTCAGAGCGGGGAAGGAAAAAAAAAAAGAGAAGAAAGAAAAGAAAAAAAACCCCATGACTGGTAGAACAAAAATAACACAACATCAAATGAATTAGGTCATCCACATCATGTCATGTAGAAAGGAACCCAGAAATTTTTGAAATGCACAGACATCCTCTGTTGCCCCATGTCCCACTTCACGCCCCTTTGCTTCCACTCCTGGTTACGCCAAAGCGGACTTCAGTGTATGATTCTCAAAGACCATATGACAATTTGCATCTGGTGGCAATTTGGGCTATCAAGCCAAAGCATTTGCTATGTAGATTATTTGAACTCAGCATTTTAGCACAGGTAAGCATTTTGTCTTCTTTAAAAGGCAGCTTGGTAAATCAATAAGTGCAAAATGTTATTACATTATAGCTGCAGAAGGTATATGTAGGGCACTGCCTGGACTTCATTAGAAAGTTCAAATTGTCATATATTGGACATTATTGAAAGGACCTACATGTAAAGGAGAGTCCTGCTGCTAATATGCAGAATTAAACAGCCTTATGAACTGGCATTAGTCCTTGTACCAGCAAGCAGCACTTTTTGGCAAGCAAAAGGCACCCCTCAACCCCATTCTGCCGTCCCTGCCTCCAGCCACACTGCTTTCTCTAATCATGGTAGAAATTACAGTGACAAGGAACGTACACACATTCCTCTACATTTTCATTATAAAGGTACTGCTTTCTTTGTATTTTCTCCTTGGCAATCATATAAATCTGGCTACTTGCACTGCCACAGTATATCTGCTCCTGCCTAGCCTGGGAAAGACATTCTGGTTTTCCTGCTCTCCAAGGGAAGGATGGAGCAAGCCAGCTGCCAGACTCCTGCGGAGATAGAAATGTTTATTTTGACACTGTGCTGGTGCAGCACACTCTGGGATAAGCTAATACGCTCTGTTTCTGTTCCGTCCCACCTGAACTAACGAGGGACAGGCAACTGCTGGGATCTACCCTGGAGAAGTGCCCTGATGAGGCTGCAAGCCCTGCAATTCAAGGTGGGGCAGCAGCAAGGGCACCCCAGCACTGGAGAGACTGGGCACAGCTGCTGCCAGCCTGAAGGAAACCACCAGCTCTCCAAAGATTAACTCAGATCAGAAACACCCCCACACAGAAATTCCTGAGTCAAGATAGTGAGGGTTTGTTTTGTTTTGTGGGCATTTTTGTTCGCCTGATTTTTCTTCTTTCTTTTTTATAGAACTTCGATCTAGCACCTCAACCTCTCTCCACTCTATACCACCTTGAAGTGCTGTCGTCTACCCCTTTGAAAATGACAGCTGAACAGTAGCACAAAAAGGTCTTCTGAAGAACCAGGTTCTTCTCTGATTTTTTATGGATTGTTATTGAGACTTTCTCAAACACATGCTACCAGCAGAATATGCAGACAGGCATTCTAGCAACACAGCAGATGCATTTGAAGCAGAAAAAGAAATATGTGGAAAATGTAAAATCAGCCCTGCAAGCTGATCCATTCATAGAGAAGGGGTTTCTTTTCAGATTTAATAAATTCGAAAATAATTATGTGAAAAATATCTGAAATGTAGTATGTTACCACTCAATTTTTGCAGCCAATTACCTGCCTGCTGTGCTTGGGTTTAAGGATAAGGATTCAGGCATTTTGTTGCTGGGTCAAGAGGACTAGCTTTGAACTGGTTCCCAGCACTGAGGAACAGCCCTGTGCCTGCTTGCAGGGCTCTGGGTCTCTCCTCTGGCACAGCCTTACAAGCATTTTTGAGAAGATATTCAAGCTTCAAACTTTGTATAATCATTGCTATGGAGATTTGTCACCTCCTCTACTCTGAGTTGTAAACAAGTTGGTAGCATAACACACATAGACAATTTTGAGCAGTTACATTCTCTGATCTCTGGCTGCTTTCCCAAGTCATATATCAGTCAAAATATTGTGCCTAAGCTTGCAGTGGTTTTTTTCCCAAACCTGTTAAATTCAGTCTATGCAAGATCAAAATCAGGAGAAGGAAGAGATCTCCTTTTTCTTGTTTTCAGTTTAAGAAAGTGCTGCATGATGGACAGCTCATTTACACTGCTGCCCATTGGCAAATTGTTATTACACTATTTAGACAAAATTGTCTTTTTGGCAGCTGTTCATTAGTGGTAACTGCATTACAAACAAAATAATTTGGTTTAGAGCTTCTCATTTTATTTTTGTAGGAATTAAGGAACAGCAACGGTTCCAAATGAATCAGAGTATGGATACCTAATTAGCAGTAATTGAAGTTCAACAGATTATCCAGTGCCTTGTCAGTAACCAAGAGTGTGGGCCCTCCTGGTAGGCTTCTTACCATATTAGCTTATTCTTATACTTTTTTCTCTTGTCCATATCTGCTTGCCTTGGTGACTAAGTGCTAGCTTTGGTTACACCTCATTTAAATCCCCACCAAGTTCTCCTGCACTTGCCTGGGCAAAGGAAAAATTTCCACACAAGTGTTTTCAGTTCTCTACACAAACTGTATCTAACCATTTTGAACTTCTGTCTACAAAGTCCATGGCCCAAACGGGCATCAAATAAAAGTAAATTTTACCATGGAGAATGTAGAAGCTGACAGAGGTGGCAACTTTATATTAGACTTTATATTAGACAGAGCTGCAAAGCCAAAAGGGACTATTTGTAAAAGTATGATAAATTCTTACTTTGAGGATGATCGATAGGTAAAAGTATTGTTTTAGCACACTGTTTCTAATCTAGGACATCTGAGAGAAGGCATTATTAATGACATCTCTTGTGGTTCATCACTTCTGTGAGGAACAAAATTACTTTGTAATTTAAAGATAGGAAGATTATACACATATAAGCAATAGAGTAAGCCTGTTTAAAATTGTAAATCTTACACACTTGTTCACACAGGAGCACAGTTTCAGTCAATGAAGGGCTTTGTGCAGCTCTATCCCCACAGTGAATCTGGACATTCCTTAACTAAAAAAACCTGATATATTCTGTGTATATACAGCATGTGCTTCTTGCACAGAATATATAGAAATGTAGGATAATACGGGGGCCTCTATAAATCATCTGCTCACCCTCCAGAGTTTGATCAGGTTGTTTAGATCCCTGGCCAGACAAATCCTGAGCATCTCCAGGTTCTGAGAGCCTCCCTGCCCTGCTCCCCAGCCTGGTGTCACTGGTGAGCTTGTCAGAGTTGACTCTGTCCCATCATCCAGCAGCAAAGACAATACAATTACTGCTGCTTTTGCTAAAACCTGGAGTATCACCAGTCGAGCCAATTTGCCACTCTCCTGCTTGTTCACCCCTCCAGTCTGAGAACATAGAAACTGTGGGAGACCGTGCTGGAAGCTGTGTCAAACTGCAGGTTTGCCCACTGCTCCCACCTCATTCGCTGGAACAGACACTTCATGATAGAAGGCAAGGAGGTTTGACAAGCAAAATTTTTCTTAGCAAATCCACACGGGCCCTCCCCAGACACCTTCTTCTTTGATCCGTGATCTTCCCAGGAAACGATCAGCTGGTAGTTCCTGACTTCTCCTTCTTCCTGTTTTGAACATGGTTGTCCCTTTGCAGTGGTGGGGAACAGTTTCACATGCCCCAAATGACCGGGCATGTCAATATAAACTTGTTATCTTGTGGTGTTGGGCATCCTCCAGCACATTTCTGCCAGCTGGCTGCAGCAACCTGCTCACTAAATCACAGGGCCCCATAAAACACAGGCAGCACACAGCCCCTGCCTCTGTTTGCCAGTGCTGCCCAAAAAGCCCAAACAACTCCAATGAAATATGGGCTTAAAGTGCAGCTTTATATAATATTTCATTTTGGGTGAAAAGAAAGATTATTTCTTTTTCATTTTGATGCAATTTCTTCATAATTTGGGACTCACATTTTTGATGGAAGTCTTAAGGTCTGTGCAACTAAAGAAAACTGCAATCACAGATTACACAGAGGTCAGAATCTATTCGAAATTGGAGTCATACAGCAGGGAGTGATTTTACTGCTAATTTTTATCACTTATTAGGACTTATTCCAGACTTTCATTGTAATGGAGTGCAAGGACTACCTTTTCAAAAGATACTAGTACTTTGTATGCAATAATATATTTCTTGGAGATGCTTATGAATTTAGACTTTAAAGATGAAAATTATAAAAATCACTCTGAACAGGTAATCTGGCAGGACTGTACTCCTTTTTACCCAGTTCATACTAACATGCTTAATAATATGCACAAATTCTACATAATTACTTGATAAATTAATTAAAATTTTTGTAGAGATTAAGAGACAAAGTAAGTAAATAACTAAGTCATTACATGATTTGGACTTTGCCTTAGATGCAGAGAGGCTTAGCAGCAACCTGTTGCTGAATTGGGGCTATCAAGAAGGCAGGACTCCTGTCCGTGGTACAAAGAGAAAGAATGAGAAGAAAGTTTTGAACACTGCAGCAAGGGAAATTCCAGATGGACATAAGAAAAAAAGGTTTTGGTTAAACTTTGAAAAAAGATGCCTCATAGAGACTGAGAGTGCCCATCCCTGCAGATAACCATGAGTTTAAAACTTATTGTAAAGTCTAGAGGACCATTTTATGGACATTGTTCTCTGCTGTATCTTGTCCTCAGCTCTGAGACAATGCTTTTCTTGAACCTAGACCTGCATAAACCTTCAAGGGGCACCATCACATACAAGCAGAATTTCGCTCTAAATTATCCCCTGCTCTCTGGGGAGAGAGAGGCATCCATTTGCAAACTGAACAAATAAAATACTGGGTTTTTCAAGGAGACTGATGACAAGAGACACTCAAAGAGAACTTGTATGTCTGACTCCCTTTTAGGGTGCTCTTATCTTTCTGTGCTGATGGAAAGTGTTCTTCTGGCTATCTCAACAGTCCATGGGAGTGAAACAATCAAAACATTTATATCACAGTTATGCTTAAAAATATGAATTGTAAATGTTGACAGGGCTGATCCTCATTTACACATGGATCCCATTTTTATTTCACTTACATATAAAGAGAAAAAATATTAAGAGTTGGAATTGATATATTGTTAATACACACTGGCACAGAAGGCCAGAAAAGGCCAAATAAGGTATTTAGAACATCCCTTCCCTCTGATATAAATCACAGCACCTGTGCCAAGATTAATCAGCTTTTGGCCCTCTAAACATGAAGTAGCAACTAACCTGAGCTCAGAAAAGGGGCTAATTCTTCCTTTTATTGAGATTGCTGCTTGATGGGTACTTGAAATTGTATTGGTCTTCTTTTGTTCTCAATTCAGAGTAGCTAAAGTGAAAAGACACCACTCATTCATATTCTGCACTTCAAGGTTCTCCCAGCAATCAGGAGGATTGAAACTTGAAAGCAGCACATTTAAGGACATGGTAAGGATCTTGGATTTATTGCATTGAAACTCTCGCATACTGCATGTCCTATTACCTCTTGTGCTGTTATTGCTGCTATTTTCAGGTTGTAGGGGTCTGGGGTTGGTTTTGGTTGTATTTTAATTATGGTTATTCTCCTTCCTTCAAACAAATTATCATTATGTCTTGAAGCTCCTTCTAGCACATGGTCAGCCTCTCACACATCATTTTCTGTGAGACAAAATACATCAACAGTGCAAATTGCTGCTGACAATTTATGGTCACATTTGCCTCTAAAGATCTTACTCCTTTTTGTTTTAAGCCCATGAGAAAGAAGACTAATTAATCACTGTGGACAGAAAAGTGCTTTTCTCTCCCAGGAAAGAAATATACTTTTCACCTTGTGCCTCAGTCATGCCTGGTACAGACTTCTCCCAGTTTGATTTAATTCAGCCTCCCTGGTAAGAGAATTGTTAAAACCTTTCATTTATTTGTCAAAGGTACATTCACTCACTAAAAACTGGGTGAATATCAGTTTGTTTCTTATGTACATGTACAGTAGGAAGTCCCAACACTATTCTTAACTACACATCTGTAGACACAGAATATATTGTTAAATAAATAAAAGTACCGTCTGCGTTCCACCTATAACAAGGCTGGTGTTGGATCCACTGATTTTTTATGCACATATGTAACTTAAGAGCAATAATCCACAAATACCATAGCATATATCAAAGCAGAAAATCCTACTTCAGGTAAAAGTGACCTCCATATTAGAAATACCACGCAGTTACCTCCATATCAGAAATACTGTTATTAGCAGTAACATCCTATTTTTGCCCAAATTGCTTCTGCTCTGGCCTACATTTCCTTAGTTTTGTCTTGGAGTGCTCTGGATTTGATGTCAAGGATTACAAAAGCAACATAATTTTATTTTGGTCTCATCCAAATTTCAAAAATTTCATTACATCGTCTTTATTCTCCTCCATGCTTAATGGGAGGAGGATTTTTCCTGGAGACAGATGTTTTAATCTGCCCACATTTGCCAACATATTCACCAGGGCTCTCTGGTGGACACATAAATACAGAATTGGTTTGAAACTGCACTCCAGATACAATCTCTGCTCTGCATTTGCTTTGCCTTGTCCTGCTGGCACTGCTGATGGCTTAGGGTGCTGGAGAAGAGCAAGAGGGAACCTTTTACCTACAGTCACTGAGAGGAGCTTCTTGCTGCCTCATGTTGGGTCTCTTCCTAATTCACAGCAAATATTTATCCACACAACAACATCAGTAAGTTTACATTCTTTGCACTCTTTCCAAAAAGCCTTGGGGCTGAATTCATCACGTGTCACTGAGAGCTGCAATAGTGCCCTGAAGCTGGACAATACTTGTTAGATTTTAAATGCCAACTTCAAGTTCTGAATAGCATAGTGCTTCCTGGGTTGGACTTCCCGTCTCTCTCCTTTTCCAGCGCAGGTTGTGTGTGGCTGAGGTGGAGGTAGACCAGCACATTCCACCGCACAAGGCAGCAGAATAGCACTGGGTCCTGCCATCAGACCCTGGAGGCTGATATCAAGGCAGGAAATTTTGAAAAACCACATGATGACTCAAAAGAAGAATGTTTGCCACAGAAATACAGAGGAAGATGACGAGAGGTATTTACAATACTACCACCTTAACTTCATGCTCTAACGTTTGTTTTTAAACCATCCACAGTGAAATGTGAGCGATACAAAACTTGACTCATGAGTTATAGAAGTTTCCCATCTTCTACTAGTGACTGAGTAATCAGTTTTTCTCCTGCATAATGCTGGGAAGACTGGTATTTCACCTAGGCTTTCAGTTTCCCTTTTAAAAACTGCACACCAACTCAGCTGCACAAGCCTCCTTTTATTTTCCCCAGAACCTGGGAATATACACAGAGGCAGTCCTGCTTCCAGAAACCTTCTTTCACTGAAGAAAATTGCATGCTCTACATCTTCCTGAAACAGGAATTCTCTGTGAATTTTGTCTACAGATTATTGAACCTCCAGATATCCTTCACAGGTTCCAAATTTTCCTGCTTTCAGCCTCCAGGGATATAAACCAGATGAGGTCTTCAGACTGCCTTGCAACACCATGTTAAAAGAATTCTAGTTATGATTTGAAAGTCAGGCTGCCTACTGAAAATTAGCACAAAATTTTGGCTCATAAAATGCATATAAAATCCAAAGAGGCCGCTTTCATCTCTGAGATTCTTCCAACAGAAATATACTTGCTCCTGTTGTTGAATAACTTAATTTTGAAAACTACAGTGTATGGCCTTTGAATATTGTTCTCTACCCAGAAGTTATTAAGGAAACATATTTCATTATTGGTTTTCAAGCAGTCTGGTGGATCAATTACTGTGATTGACTGCAAAACCTGCACCTCACAAAGGTGAGGATTTCACTTGATATGCTGCAAGTGAATGGAATATTCTTGATTATACTGTGGCACAACTGGGGACTCTTTTATGGCCTGTGTACCACCGCTGGTTATCACAATGAAATACTGATTTCTGTTCTGGTAAATCCTTTCTTAAACTCATAGAAACTGGGCCGAAACATTAATTTTGGGGGTAAGAATTTATATATACATTTAAGTTCCATGTGATTACACTGTCTTAATGCACATAAAAGTAGAAATTCTACTGCAACTTAGAGCAGAGTCCATAATTTCAGATATTCCTATGGAAAAGGTCTCACATGGAGATGGGAGGTTTGTCAGTGTTGACAGCCCCCTTTATAGTTGATTGTTAGCACCAGTTCTGTTCTTAGGAGACCCTTAGCACAGTGGTCTAAACATGAAAACATTTAACAGTTAAACAGCTGAGGCCAAGCAGTTCTCAGAGTTGCTGATTCAGAAAGTAGAATTGGGTTGTTTTCATGGCAACAAACATGCTCAGTATCTCTAGAACACATGGGATTGCAAGGTGTCAGCTGGGGACACTCTCCCTGCTCTGGGACATTTACTGTAAAATTACCAATGGCCACCTTGTCTCAGAAAGATAGATGTTATTCATCCATCAATGAATGATTATTATGCATCACCACAGGTCATGTTTAATACTTGATAAGTATATTGCAAGCTATCCTGGGCCACAGGACTCATCCAACAATTGTTATGATTTATATTTCATTAATTGTAAAGAATTGCCAACATAACCGTGGCCAAGAATTAATTGATGCATATTTTGGTGCAAGGAGAGCAGTTAAGAAAATGAGATTTGTGCTGGAACTCACATGAAAAATTAGAGGTTAAGAAGCAATCAAGTTTATTATTTTAACACCAATATTCCTACACCATAATTTTATCAGCTACGGTATTTTCAGCTGAGTACTCTTAGACAGGTGGTGAGCATCCTTGAATTATAAGATTCATTATTTATTGCTACAGAGACTAGACAAAGTGTGCTTTCTCATAGTTGTATTTGTTATTTCCTGAGTTAGTTCCTTGGTTTCTTAGGGGTTTTGAAAAGGTGCCTGCAATATCTTGACTACAAAGAACTAAATTTATATGAACATAAAAATATAACAATTCCAAAAAAAAAGTAATACCCAGAGTCAGGGTGGATTTTAACTCAAGCAAAACCTGAGTTCTCTCTCATAAGACTCAATGAGATCACTGAGTTAAAAAGAAAGTGACTAAAAAGGTTCTGAACTTGTATGAATGCACTTTCACTGCTCTTATGTCCTATGCAGGTTTAATTCTGCAGTGCAGATGTCCAATTATATTAACACTGGATACACTGCGTTCCCAGAAATGCAAAATTGCTTGATCACCTGTGAGTTTTTCTTACTGCTTTTTAATGAGAGCAGCATGAGACATTAATAAAGACTGGATAGCCAAAACCAAAAAAAACCAACTTGCCAAGAGGGAATGTAATAGTCCTGAAGTATCCAAGCTGACCCACCTGGAGCTTCTGCTGTTTCCATGCTAGGTGTTCCGGATACCTAAGATGGATCAATAAGGACTGCCAATTACAAAATGGGAAAAAAACGCATCTGTTTATGAGCTCTCAGCGTCCAGGTGCAAGGCTTAGAATGAAATACTCCCACATTCTTCTGCTTTATCACTGAGGAGCTTGATAATGGTCGAAAAGTCCCTTCCTATTTGGAAAATTTCTGATAAAGCATTCATATCCTGGACCCTACAAGCTAAAGACCAGAGCATCATGGATTAAATTTCCTCCCAGTAAAGCAAGAGTTGGTAAAACACATTTTCCACTGAGCTCTCTCACAAGCAGTAGCAGCAATTTTAGACCATGAGGGTATTGAGGCAAGCAGGCTGTTCAATGAACCTGATGAAGGGTGCAGTAAAAATATCTTCCTAGGGTCCTCTTGGAGGTTTTCACAACAAACATGGAAGACTGAGTCCTATAGGATTTCACAGCAGATACATCTACACTGATACATCTACATTGTAAACCTGTAATATATTGTCATTATCCAGCATACTTGAACAAAAGAACTAAAGAAACAAGAGCTAGGCAATAGCTCTCAAAAAATAACACACTGGAAACATATTTCAAAGAAGCAGGATCTCACAAAGACAGGTTACATCAGGAGACTATGAAATTAGTATTTCCCTAATCAGGCTTACCCTATATTCAAGCATAACAGAAAATTTTAGGCCAGAAATAAACAAAATATTTGGGAAGGAGCTAATATTAAGCAAAAAAATAAGCCTCATTCAACACTTAGTATTAAGCAAGTGCTTATATTCTATGCTATATCAGTACGTTTTGAGAAATCAATATATTCATGCTTTTGGTGCTTCAGAATATTTTCAGAATTAATAGAGTACTAATTCTAATAATGTGATTTTCAGTAAGACAAAACTTCCTTCCCGTTCATACACAGAAATACTTCCAAGGACTCTTGTTAAACCTTCAAAATGCTCAAGGTCTGGCACAGTACCATGTGTCAAAAATATGTCCCCACCTTATACCTAATCAAGATTTGAACCTGTTTGGCTAGAGAATGGTCTATTGTTAGCAATCCACTTTCACTTTGACCTCAGAGAGAGCTGCTGGCAAGTTAGATTTTTTATTTAAGTTTTTTTGGTTTTTTTTTTTTTTTAAATAATTGCCTACTAGACAAAAAGGTCAAGAGCTCTATAAAGAGATTTTCTTCATGGAAATATTCTTAGCAGGGCTCATTGAGAGAGATTTAAACTAGATTTGTAGGGGGTCAGGGACATAACCAGATTTGACAAACTGTACAAAGGGGAGAACTATAGTGACCACCCAAGCAGCAAAAGGCAACAGGCAACCAGAAGCAGCCTCACAGTCACAGCCCCTGGCTCTTGTGGGGAAATTTAACTACCCTGACATCCTCTGGAGAAGCACAAACAGTCCAGGACGTTCCGGGAAAGCATTAGTGACAACTTCCTGTCACAGGTAACGAAGGATCCTGCAAGGAATGGTGTGCTCCTCAGTGTCACATTCACCAACAGTGAGGACCTTGCTGGAGTGTCAAGGCTGGGGCCAGCCTTGGCTGCAGTGACCATGAGGGTGTGGCGATCAGCATGGGGGGAGGAGGAAGGAGGACAGTGAGATTGTAACCATGGATTTCAGGACAGCTAACTTTAGCCTCTTCAGGGATATTCTTGGAAGAATCCCATGGGAAAAAGTCATTCATGGAAGAAAGGTCCAGGAGAGTTGGTTGGTATTCAAGGATCAGTTCCTCCAGACTTGAGAACAATGTAAGAAATTGCAAAAAGAGGGCAAGAGACCTGCATGGATAAATAAAGAACTTCCACTCGCCAGAGCAGGTTGAATATAGAAACCCCTAACAGAAAAGGAGAAAGCCTTAAAGCTCTTTATTACAAGAACTTTAGTAACTTGCCACCTGTGTAGACCAGAACGAGCCTAAGACTTCCAGAAAGCCAAAGCTTCGGAAACTAATTCCAGCTTGAAGCAAGACTGACTCTTTTATTTGGGGATACCAAAACTTCTAAAGTTATTTTCAGATTTTAAATCTCTGAAGCTGCCCATCCAAAGATAACATGGGAAAACCAGGAATCAGGACTTCCCAGAGCTGATCCTTGGTCTCTGAAGCTCTTGGCTCAGGCCCCTGTTGCCTAAGAACCATCTGCCCAGATATCTTCTGGAGCCAAAGGGGACAGCCTGCTCAGTACAACTCATCCCACCCACCATCTCTCTGTCAACCCTAGCCCAAAGAACTTGGGGTCCTGAATTGTGCCCTCAGGTCAGTAGAAGGAATTTTTTACCAAGTACACAAGCCTGGATGTGATTCTGGACTTCTGCAGCCTTCAAACTCACAAATCTTATTCAATACCTTTTCATTATGATTTATTCTGCCAAAAAAAAAAAAAAAGTAAATGCCTGTCTGCTCTCTGCCCCAATTTTCACAACACCAAATGCTGTAGTATGACAGAAACTTTATTCATGCAAAGAAATAACATTTGAAATAAAGCAAAAAAAAACTTAAAAAAACACCCTTTGAACTTAAATTTTTTGCCCCTTTAAGTAGCCCTTTATTGAGGAAAAAACTTCCCGTGAATAGACTTTCAATTCAATTTTGAAAAATACATCACAAAACTGAAAGCCAACAGTAATCTTCCTTTTGTCACTGAAATTGCTTACTTTGAAACTGCACTACTTTCTCCTGCTTCCTTTAATCATTTTTTTCCCCTCCACTTTTTACCAATGGAAACATAATTTCTTCATCTTTCTAGAAGAATAACAAATCATTTCCCTTGCACTTTCTAGTTAGCTTGTTCTATATTCTTGTGGCATATTTTCCAAACCTGTTCAAACCTGACCAAATATGCTTTGTACTGTATTTTCAAGCCTCAGGTATCACTATAAATACCCAGCAAGTTCCCGCAAATAGACCTGCTATACTAATTGATTAATTAAAAATTTTCTATAGCACATGAGTCAGTTGAAATATTCTAATAATGAACAGGAAAGTTTGAGTATCTCTTGCTTATAGTAACAATTCATTGATTGAAGTGTTCTGGTTTTGACAACAAATTGAAAGCTGAGTAACTTCAAAGGCAACCTTGGTGATTTTACTATATTTTTCCCCATAGCGAATGAGATGTTAACTCTAGTCCAATAAACTTTTTTCCAAATGCTCACTGCTTGTTGGGAATAATCTACTGAGGACAGCGTTGCTCATTACGGAAAGGAGCAAATGTTATCTCCTTTGGATATGCATCTAAGAATCTGATCAGAATTCAATCGTTTCTGGACCTTGGGCTGTCTTGATATCTCATGCAAAGATTGTTTATGAGCTAAACTCAGTGGCTCCATTCCCTACCAGTGGAAGCTGATAATGTGCAGGAGGGAGAAAACATTTTAATTGTTCACGGGCGAAGATACAACAGCAACACACGAACATGGGAAAGAGGGGGACACAGGTAGAGAAAGCAGGTGGAAGTCACAAACCAGGGTGGATTTGTGAGCACCAGGAAGATCCCTAGATCCATCTTCTCAGTGCTCTTGAGCACGTGCTGAAAATAAAATGAGATTTTTTAAAACTTAATTCTCTGACCTTGGAATAAGGGCTTTTGGGCTGCATTCTAATTCCTGCTGCATACAAGATTTGGACCAATTCTTTTTCTCCCAGTGCTCTTCACTTTAATTTCTTTTATAAAATGAATGCCATAGTTTGTCAGTCTCAGTTCAGATTACATATTCTCCCTGCATTTACAAGATGGCCTTTCACAGCACGCTCCTGTGACTTCAGCCTGTTTCTTCAGAGCTAGCAATGCATGAGGTGTTGCCAAGAGTTAGCATTAATTCACTGTCATCCCTGTGATCTTTTGTACTTGCTGTTTCACAAAGCGTTTGCAGAAGGATCTCAGTCCTCTCTCAAAGTCTGTTCTAGCTTACATTGCTATGGAGGAAAAATCAAAGGATAAGAGAGCTAAAAAAAAAAAGACTGAATATTGAATTTTTTTTTCATTTAATGATTTATATGTCAACTTATAGGTGTTTAGCAGGTAAACATTATTGTAACCACCATCATCTTCTCTTCTTCACCACAGGCTGCCAGTCCACCAGCACATAAACAGTGGGGCTCAGGGCTATGATGTGCACAGGCAAGGTGGGGACCTTTCACACTCCCCCTAGTGAGTATGGTTGAGGACCTTAAAGACTTTCTCTGCCCCTTTTCACCCATTGCTCCTGCAGCCTTAAAGTCATGCAGATCTGCTCATAAAACACCCGTATTTGCCCTTAGGCAACTTGCTCTGTTGGAAATAATTGAGATAAGAATAACAGGAAATTGGTAGATATTAGCAATTAAGACATTTATTGTAATTGATTGTATAACATGCCTTATGTTATTATAAGGTTTAATAATCAGAAGCCCATGACTAAGTAATCTCTGGCTGTGGAGAACTATGACCAATACGTGCCATAAAAAAAAGGAGCATCTGTAGCCATTGATGTTCTCTGATCTTCTAAATGCATGCTGGAAATTGTATTATCCAAGATAACAGAAAGGGAAATGTCTTGTTTCAGAAATAGTATGAACATAATCAGATTTGAGAAACCAAATGATTTTAGTAATGGGGGCACTGTGCACTGAGAGCAGAGAAATGGGTTTGTGAATCGTAGTTCTCTACTCAGTAAATGACAGAAAATAAGCCACAGGGACTGCATCCTTCACTGTTAGCATGATTGCTATTTTTGACAATTCAATGAAAATTCAGTTTTCTCAGGTGCTGCACACAGAAAACATTAAATGGGGAGAAGGCTCCACAGAGTAGTCTCGGAGTAGCCAGTTGCACTCTAAAGTTACTTTGGAGGGAAGAACTTCGTGAAAATAAATCAAGTCAGTGAAAGTCTGCTCTAGGAGTCCTGCCTTCCTTAATCAAGTCATTATATCCCTACACTATTCATATGTGAATCCTTTGTGCATTTTAAGAGCTCCTTTCCCAGCTGTGGTTTTGTATGTCATGTGTCCCCACACATCGCTGTGACTTACACCTGTCAATCAACATCTGCTGCCTTAAGACTTTAATACAGATATTAAACTTTCTGGGGCAGAGAAAACCTCTTTATTCAATGTTTGCAAAGCTCCTAACAGAGCAAAGAGCTGGTCCAGGCCTGCTTTATATAGGTAAGGTGGCAATTCAGATAATTAGTTATAAAAAATGCTTACACAAACTCTATATCTATAATTCAGTTGCAGTAGAAGGAGTCAACTGTTTCAACTTAAGGGTAGATCAGTCATAGCTATAAAAGCTTGGAACTCCGAGCCTTGGGATAGCTCCAGCTTATAATGATGTTATTGATTAAAGAGAGAAGAAAACCCTCCCCTGTATTGAAATATTCTCTTCTGAAGTAAGAAGCAATCATAGGGGTAGGATGCAGGACAAAATGGACCTTGGGTCTGCTCCCTATACAATTACACATATGTAAAAAATTGCAGCATGAGCACAATTAGAAGAGAAGACCAGGACATGCTCAGAGCTGCTAACAATACATGGCTTATGTTTTTACATCAGACCAGATTGATCAAATATAGTTCTTACTAATTCCTTGTCCTTTTTTTTAATAAAGCAGTGATCTAATGTTCATGCCTCTGAACATTTTAGCTTCCTTTCCCAAGGAAGCCTTTAATTTATAAGCCACAGTTTGGATCCTTAGCTGCTTGGAAGATTAACAATTACATACCTCTGTGTATTATTCATAAATATGTTGAAATAATTGCTATATTAGAATATTTGAATTAATCTGGAAGTTTATATAGTAATAATTTTAAGTTAAGCTGTTAATAGATACTTTCAATGACCATTTAGAACAAAAGATGCCAAAATTATATTTAAGATACTTCTGTATTATAAAACAGTAGAGACCTATCAATTATGACTTTGTTATTATTAAATCAGAGTCCCTCTGAGTTAGATGAACTTAGTAGAGACATAAAATCAAATTCTAGACTTGGAGCCAGGAATTGTAGCATACTATTGTTTACGTTCATGGCACAGGAGAAAAAAAAAATAAAATTGATTTCTGCACTGACTGCTGCAGCTAAAATATTTACAGGATTGTTTATCAAAGAACCTCTTGATTAAGGTGGAACCTAATTTAATATCTTTTACATTCCCTTACCACACTTCACAGATTTTCTCAATTCAGTAAGAGATTTAAGGCAATAAATCTAGGGATTCGTATTTCTGTCTAGGTACATATTTTTAGTTACTTCTTACAAGGTAACTTTTTCTTTTGTGTTTAAAACTGAACCCTGTGACAAATGGCCTTTCAGAAGATTATCTGGTTGAGAGACACTTAACACCCCCATGTGCTGATGTTTCACTGAGCAGGCTTTCAAAACAGGTTTTAAATTACATATTTTTCAACAAGCTGATTTATATGAAGGAACAGCTGGTGAGTAAAGAGAAGATTGAGTAACAAACAAAGTCAAAATGTGGGAAAATCAGCATCATACAAAACTGAAAATGCTTTGGTAAATGCCACCACACCTCAAAGGACCCTCTTGTTCACAAAAAAAAAGGGTATTTTCTCTATTTATGCATCAAAATACAGTTTCTCTAGGTCCTGCTCAAGTCATTTCAGCTCACAGTTTCAGCAGAACCTTTTGTTGTTGTTGTTTGTGGGGTTTTTGGTTTTGGTTGGGTTTTTTTGTTTGTTTGGGGGGGATTTTTTGGGATTCCAACTTGGTTCAAAGATTTTTATCTCTCAATAAAATGACAGGATGGTGAAATCCATTGGAGAAGAGCAGCTCCTCCACCCAATAGCTCACCTCCCCATTCCCTCGCGAGCAACCTGTCTTTTCCCGCCGTGTGTAACTGAGCAAGGGAAAACTGATTTAAGGAAGAGCAGCCATTTCTATGGACAGGTCCAAGCACACCTCAGAAGCCTTTCCCCAGAAGCCAATTTGTGTCTGGGGTTGTGCAAGGCTTTGGGTGCCAGCAGCCCCTCGGGGGGGAGGCAGTGTGTTTTGCTCCACCAGCACAACAGAGGGAAAGGTTCCATCTCCTCCCTCACCTTTTCCTGCCACAGCCACCATGGCAGGCAAGGGCCAGGCCACCATTTCGGGGGACAAGATTTAAAGCCAGTCAGCATTCCTGGCTCATTACTAACTTTGTGGCTAGGGAAGAGGGAAGGTGGAGGTTGTCAACCTTAATTAATGCCTGTTTTAAAAGCACTTTGCATTCCTTGCCTGACATGTGCTTCACAAAAGCCAAGAGCTGTTGTTGTTATTAACAACTTGCAATATAAACACACTTGGCCTGATTTTGCTCTCCCACACAAAAGGCTTCACGCTTGTTTAGGTCCCGATTGGGATGGAACAAGGAAGCTTTCTGCGGTCAGTGCGAGGGGAGGCCCCGAGAGGTGCTGTACAAGAACCTCCAGAAGAAAAGCCAGCAGGAATATAAAAAATTATCCTGGTTAAGTGCTCCATTTCTTGAAGGCTGAGCACAGAATCAAAACAACATTGATTGTATAAACCTTTGCCTCTGTGTGCTTCTTCCTTGGTTGAGTGAAAAACTGTCTTGTTTGGAAAATTATTTTTTTCACAAATGCTGTTTTCCTTTTTACTGTGTCAAACTGCTTATGATACAGCTAAAGCTAGGGAGACATCAAAGAAATTCTGCTCAGATGCTTTGATCAGGAAAAATAATAAACCACAAAAAAAAACCACTAGAAAAGAAAGGAGACAGGGCTCATCGGCTTGGATCCTGAAACACTTTTCTTAAAGCATTAAGATATTTGGAGAGGGAAAAAATCCCCACCAAACCCTATCCAGTTTTCGGATCAGTCTCAGAGGTTATAAGCTTTATTGTTCTGCAGGTTACAGGAGGCTCTTTAGTTTGTCCTTGATCCTTTCAAGTAGCTGGAAACGAAAACACAGTGCAGAAGCTGTGGCTTCAATTAGACATAATATCAAAAAAATGTTGATAGCTCTTCCTTGCTAATGAGGAAAAAAACAAGTGCTCTGGAAGAACACCACCCCGCCCTGCCAGCTGACGTCAATAGAGCAATCACACACATCTAAATATCATAAGGCAGGGTAGCTCACAAACACATTTTACACCTTTTTCCTCTGCTGCCTGGCTCCTTCAGAGATGAAGCGAAATCTCGCCCTATTCTAAGTTAAAAGCTTTTAATGTTTTCCTCTCATCTTTTTAGCACTTCAGAAAAAAAAAACAGTTAAGAAAGAAGGTGCTGGATTTTTTTGTTCTCCCTTCTCCTCTGATTTGCAAATTACACCAAGGAACCAAAAGAGCTACCTCTGAAATCACTGTTATCCTGACCAGTATGCCCTGATATCAGAGAAGAGGTGTCTAAGCTTTCACTGGAGAGATAATATTAATTT